>APFE030173378.1:100070-163207 GCA_000404065.3 Pinus taeda | reverse complement strand
CATAAAATATTATGTTTATTAAATATATAAACTTTGGATATTATAATATTTTTAATGTTTGATTTTGGAATGGTCTCTTGATGATGATCACAAACGAAATTTAATGGTGGAGCTTTGGTTCTAGGGTTTAACTAAGGGAGCGATGGAAGGCAACAGTCACCTATGGAGACATAGGGAGGAGGGAGCTCCACTCCCTCCTACAGTAATATGGTAGAAAATAGAGGAAGAGGTGGGAAAAAGAACAAACCTCCACAACGCTTGGAGGTCGAGACAAAAAACACCGAAACTCAGAAGGCAAAAGGTAGCAAAACCCATGCAGATCAAGGGGCCCACAAAGAAGACTGTCAGGAGGAAAAAGAGGGAGACAGAGGTGAGGGATCAGAGAACAGAGCCAATATTGGGCCCTTTAAAACCAAGACCATAACTAAACCTTGGGTTATTCTGAATGATCCTGCTCTACAAGTGCACAGGGATCACATGGCAAACTATGCCATCATATGCAAATTTATGGGAATCTAGCCATCAAAGAAAGCGTTGTACACCTGGATAAAATACAACTAGAAACGAAAGGGGGAGTTAAATATACATCTTGGATCCAAGGGTTTTTCTATTGTGGTGTTTACGAACATGGAAGACAGAGACAAGATTTTTGAAGGAGGGCCATACTTCTTTGTAGCTATTAGTCTCTATATGAGGCCATGGACAATGACCTTCGTGCGAGAATGAAAAACCTTCACTTCGGTACCAGTATGGATTAGACTATACTCCTTACCTTTAGATTATTGGATGCCAGAGTCTTTAAAAGCTATAGGCAATAAATTAGTTCATTTCTTAAAAATTTCAGAGGCAACTCTAAGTGGAAAATATACATCTTATGCCCATATATGTGTGGAGATGGACCTATAAGGATCCTTTCGAGATGAGGTCATTCTAGAAGTCTATGATGAGGAATGGTTTCCAACAGTTGATTATGAACGTATCTCGTTCAGATGTCACCAGTGTCATGAGCATGGGCACCTATCCAGAGACTATCCTCTTAATAGAAGGGAAGAGAACCTAAATACTAGCAAAGGGAAAGACCAAATAGGTTTAAACAAAGTAGGGAAAAGGAAAGGCAGGGGGAAGGAAGACATAAAAGAACCCTGATGGGAATGATAAGACAAAAAGTTATAATAGGTTTGAGATCTTAGGAGAAAAAGAGGCAAATGGAGGGGATCAAGATCCCAACTTGAATACCTTGAAGTTAAGGCAAATAAATCTACTGGTGGTATTCTCACTCTATGGGATCCACAAAAATTTGGTGTGGTTGATGCAGAGGCATCAAGACATCATCATTCGCTGATTTTCCAATCGGTGGGTGACAGATAATGTGACATGATCACCAATGTCTATGTTTCGCAGCCAATGGAGGACAAACTTCGATTCCTCACAACACTGGAGGATATGAAGAAAAGATACCCAGCTCTACCGTGTATTCTTGGTGGTGATTTTGACATAACAAAATCACTCATGGAGAAGAGAGGAGGAACTAGAACACTTGATAGAGACTCGGTTGCCTTCCATAACTTCATCACCAATATGAAATTGGTTCATATGGAAACAAGCAATGGAATCTTCACTTGGAATAACAAAAGAGGGGCACTTACCCGAGTAGCCTCAAAATTGGACAGGTTTATTATTTCAGAGGAACTTCTTCTTAGGGGAGGCAACATTTCTACTATCATTCTACCTTTTGGGGGTTCAGATCACTGGCCTATCCAACTAGAAACTTCCCTTTTTGGCAAACCAAAGAACACCCCCTTCAGGTTTGAGAATACTTGGCTCACACATTGAGATTTCCTCACAAACATTGAAAAATGGTGGAAGGAAGAGCTTCATCTTCAAGGTACAAAGATGTTCCTTCTACACTGCAGGCTCAAAAAAATTAAAGGGAGACTCAAAGAGTGTAATAAAAAGGAATTTGGTAACATCTTCAAAGCTAAAGAACATGTGGAAAAGAAACTAAAGGAAATAAATCAGATTCTTATTGCTAAAGGCTATACAGATGAAAGGAAAGAGATGGCAGAGTCTCTCTAGAAGGAGTGGGACAATAGTATCTTCAAGAGGAAATATTCTGGAGACGTAAATCTAGAGTACAATGGATTAAAGAAGCGGAGGGAAACACCAAATTATTTCACAGATCCACCATAGTTCATAGAAACAACAATAGAATTGTGAGACTTACAGACGAGCATGGAATAGTGAGAAACACTCATGAAGAGATGGATAAGGTTCTACTCCAGGATTTTTAGAAAATTGCTGAGGAAACCTCGAAAGAAAGATACCAGTCCATGAAAAGATTTACTCGGTACATCCCTAAATTGGTTACTAGAGAAGATAATTTCAATCTCAATAGACCAGTAACAGAGGAAGAAATAGAGGAAGCTGTGAAAGAGATGCAAAATGGGAAGGCACCAGGCTTGAATGACTTTAATGTAGACTTTTTCAAAGCTTGTTGGAATATAGTGAAACAGGACATCTTGGAGGTAGTGGAAGACTCTCGAAAATTTAAGACAATATTAAAAGTGCTCAATGAATCTTTCATAGCCTTAATCCCCAAACATGAAAAGGCCACCTCTCCAGATAGATTTAGACCTATAGAAATATGCAATGTGATATACAAAATTATATCCAAATTCATTTCCAACCGTCTTAAACCTCTCCTTCCAACCGCAGCGTCAGACGAGCAAACGAGTTGTGGAAGAAAATTTTTTGGATAATATAATTCAAGCACGTGAAATGGTTCATTCACTCATTACCAGCAAAGAAGAAGAAATGATTATGCAGTTGGACATAGAAAATGCCTATGACAAGCTTATCTAGTCGTACATACGAGAAATATTAAAAGCCTATGGCTTTAATTATAATTTGATTAAATGGGTTATGGCACTAGTTACCACCACCATCTATTCAATTCTTCTCAATGGCTCTCCTCCGAGAACCTTGAAGCCTTCTAGAGGTCTCTGGAAAGGAGATCCTCTTTCTCCTTTCCTTTTCATTCTAATTATGGAAGGGTTAGGGAGAGCTATTAGAGATACTAAGGAGGAAGGGAGAATTCAAGGTCTGAGACTCACTCAAGGTGGTGACACGGTGACACATCAACAATTTTTGGATGATACCATACTTCAAGGCACAACCAAAGGAAGCCAAAGCATTCAAACAGATTCTGAGTGAGTTTGCTAGGGCAGTAGGCACAGAGGTAAGGCTTACTAAATCAAAGACTTTCTTTTTCAATACAGAAATTTCAATGCAAAGAAATCTTTCCAGAATTTTGGGCATTCAAGGAGAGTCACTGCCTATGAAGTACTTGGGAATTCATCTCACTGACAAGCCGCTTCACAAAGATATCTGGAAACCAATTCTTAATAAGCTAAAAGACAAGATTAGAAAATGGACAAATAGAGCACTAAATCTAGCAGGGTGACTGATTCTCACTAAGGCTATCCTCCAAAGTATCCCTATCTATATGTTATCTACCATTCCAACACAAACCGGTGTGATTACTAATATAAGAAATATTTAGAGAGAGTTTCTCTGGTGGAAAGGTGAAGAAAAGAAGAAATGGGCCCTTATGGCATAGGACAGAGTGTTCGAGCCTAAGGCCCATGGTGGCTTGGGTCTTCATGACCCAGGAATTCTTAATAGAGTTCTTGGTGCCAAAATATGGTGGAGATGGATAAAAGAAATACAAGCCCCCTGGGAAAAAAATTGGAAGAAGAAATATGGTAGTGAATGGTAGGAGAAGAATCTAATCAGAATGACAGGACAAGTGAAAGGTTCTAGAATTTGGAATAGGGCATGGGAGAACAGGGCCCTAGTCCAAAATCACAGTTTCTGGGAGATTAGAAATGGAAACCTATCTTGGTTCTGGGAGGATAATTGGCAGCAAGAGGACAATCTCCGAAGTGAATAATTAACAGACATCCACACTGAGACCATCAACAAAGGATTAAGGTTGATAAGTAACTACTAGGACCAATCAAGGAATAATGGGAAATGGAGAAATGGAAACTTCCATATTACAGAGGAATGGGCATGCTATATACTCAAGCTATAGGCCTCAAAGGTATTTCAGACAAGAGACAAATCTTAAACTCAAACTTGAACGATAAACTAAGATGGGGAAAGAACAAGGTAGGTCTCT
The DNA here is from genome assembly GCA_000404065.3 of Pinus taeda. Classification (NCBI taxonomy): domain Eukaryota; kingdom Viridiplantae; phylum Streptophyta; class Pinopsida; order Pinales; family Pinaceae; genus Pinus; species Pinus taeda. Next base: position 159,024 of record APFE030173378.1, on the reverse strand, counting down.
TCAACCTTAACGAAGCCAAAAGGATAGATGCAGGGTTTAACCTTTCAAACACAGATAAGAAGTGGAAATAAATTTGTGAAAACCCTCATTGGATGAAAGTAAAACTGTTCAAGTGGCTAGTTCACTAGGGAAAGAATCTAACATGGGATAATCTTAAAAAAAGAGGCTTTGTTGGGCCCTCAAGATGTCACTTATGTAGACAATAGGAAGAAACTTCAAATCATCTCCTGAGCAGATGCACTTTCACAACAACACTTTGGAAGTAGGTTGGAGAAGTCTTTGAGCGGACAGATAGAGATGTTAATGACATGATCACTACTTTGAAGAATTTCCAGAATTTTCTTTCAGATAATGAGATCATAAACTCTGCCTAGATGCTGGTCCTAGGATTCATAATCTGGAATTTCTGGAAGGAGAACAACAATAGGATTTTCAAGGAGAAGTTCAGTCTAGTGAGAAACATCCTTAAGTTAATCATTAAACAAATCAAAGAAAATGTTCATATCTTGGTAGGTGTAGCTACAGGTAAACCCATCGCACAAAGAGAGGCCAAAATATTGGAGAAGTTAGAGCTCAAGGTTAATCCCCCTCAGGGTTCTATGTAGATTAACAAGAAAACCTTAGTAGAAAAGTCTTCTTGGAAACCCCCTTCTCATGGCTTTTTAAAATTTAACATAGATGGGGCTTCAAAAGGGAATCTAGGAGAAGCTGGTTATGGAGGGGTCTTAAGGGATGAGGAAGGAAACATACAGGTCATCTTCCATAGTTATATAGGAAAAGCAACCAACAATATGGCTGAGCTCATGGCGATGGAATTATGCTTGGAAATACTATTCAAGTACAACATTCACAATGTCATCATTCAGGTTGATTCAGATTTAGTCATTAACTCAGTGAAGAGGATAAATGCTAGTGCTGCTCCTAAGAAAATATCAGAAAACTAGTGGCTTCCGCAAATCTACCAAAGAATCCAAGCGCACCTAAGAATGTTGAGAACTCTAAGGTTGGTGCATGTTCGTAGAGAAGCCAACAAAGTTGCGGGATGGATTGCTAATGAGGGGGTACAAAACAAGCATATCTATTCGTGTTTCTGGTGGGAGGAGATAATAGATGACAAGGTTAAGGACGTATGCTCATTCAGGGCCCTCAGTGACCAAAAATAGAGCCACAAAGACGGGGTCTAGTTTATCTAGTTTCATTATGAAGTGTTATGACATAAGTGAGGTCCTCTTTAGGATGCAGGTCCATGAGGGCCTGATTGGCTTAGGTAACAACAAACTAGATGTCTCAGGGGGACGGCTAGAAGGAGGGATCTTCATCTCCCTTTGGCCCATGCGTTGGAGTCTAGATTTTCTCAGAAACTGCAAAACCCCAACTTTAATTTCTGTGAATAGCTTTACTTCCCTCAAAGTGGCTTCCGGTTTATCGCATGCTCATCAAGCCGGAAGAGTTTTTTCACAATCAAGAGTGATACCACTCACCACTCAACAAGTGGCTAAGGGAGTGGAGGAATTATTGCCTTTATCATGTGGTAAATATCGGTGCTTTTAGTTCGCACGATATGATCCTTAACTGTTAGATCTAGCGAGGCTAATCCACGGTTAGGACTTTGTGTGCATGTTGGTGGGCCTGAAACAGTGGTTACGATTCAAGCTGTTCGAACGACCTGTCCAGGATCACGGGAAAATGGTGGATTTGGGGTGGTTAAAGTGATTGAAGGATAAGTCAAAAATGGACCCGATAGGATTATAGATTATGGTCTATTGTATTCATCAGGTCCGATTTGTTTGTTAAAAGGTGTGCTTGTTGGCCACCTGATATGTTTTTCATCCACTGGATCTTCAGCTTAGGACCCAATGGTCAGTTTTGGACTGCTTGTTTGTTTTGGCAGGCCTGCTTCCCTGGGTTCACTTTGCATTCTTGATACCATGAATTGGGGTAGGCTTATCATATTTTTGTTGGGCCTCACCGCCATGGTCATATTTTGTACACTATTTCTCCTTTTTTTAATTGAATAGAAGGATCTATCTTGCCTTAGCAAAAAAAAATAAAAAATTTAATGTTTGGCCATAAGAATGATTTAGTTTCTCCCGTGTGTCAATAATCATATAGACTTAATTATTTTTACATTTATTTGCATAAGTTTAATTGATTTATTTTGATAGGTTTTAGTCCTCTAACAAAGACTAGGATTATGGAAAATATGAAAAGAAAAGTATGTAGTAAGAGAAATTTTAAGAGATTATTCATTTTTTTTTTTTTTTGGTAAAGCCATCTGTAATATCCTTGGTGTAGATTTTTTATAGACATGATTATTTTATATTTAATTGTAAATATTGTTTGACCATTTGGCTATGAGACCATGACTTAGTTTAGCTATTTAACCTTGGGGTCAAGTCTTAAGTTTACTAGAATTATGAAAACAATTTTATGATGAATAAATATGGTAATATTTTTTGGAATATTATTGGAAATAGCATGTTTGGTTACCTTGTTTCCAAGAGTTTGTTAAGTGGTTAAGTCGATATATCATATGGCGGACCTTCCAAAATTCTCCTTCCAAAATTCTTTCAAAATTCTCGAGAGAAAGATTGTTGCATGGGAAACAACATAATATGAAAGAAAAGTTATGGTGTGTTGAAAGATAAGTGTAGCTAAAGAAAAATGTGAAGTTGCATAAAAATATAAGCAAAAACACAATGGGAGAAAAAGATGTGCTTATGAAGCAAAAATATTTAGATAAGCTTACTTGGAAAAAATGATTTTTCATATCTCGGAAAAAAGAAAGCCTGGGAAAAAAGGATATAAGACCTTAAAAAAAAGATAGTACTAAAAATATTTTAGCAAGACAATTACTAAATATTATTGAGTGGAAACACTCTGAACAACTATGTTGTGGACATCTAAGTGGAAGGCAAGGAGCCTAAGCTCGAGAGGGGATTTTCTCATGAGAAACTACTAGATCGGGAGGAACATGCCTTTCCCCACATTATTCCCAAACTGATTCTTATCGTTCAAATAAGTCATTAATTGTGAAGATCTAACTCTGTTTTTTAGAGATGTATTATCTAATTTCAACAAGTTTATTATGGTTAGGTAAATTGTTGTATTATTTAAGATTTCATGGAATTTACTTGATGTTATGTCATTTTGTTGTATACTTTGTTGTTTTAAAAGTTCAAATGGATTTAAATTCAATATGGTTATACATTAAGGAAAGTGTCTAGTAAAACCTAAAATTTAAACAAAATCAAGCAAGGAAAGCTAGAAATAATCAAGTAGAAATAAAGGAGGTTATGTGGGAAATAAATAGAGCCACGTATGGTGTAGCAAAAGGATGAGGCATTAACAGATCAAAACCCCTATATCATATTTCAACAACACACTAGCCATGTCGAAATGGAAATGACCAATTAATTGGAGAATAATTCTTTTTCACCCAAATGAAAAACCTTAGCATAGATTGTTGTTAATTCACCATGCTAAATATGGATTGTCCATTACCATTAGACCTCATATCATGTGAATTCACATGATTTCGTGTGATGATTGTTAACATGGACATATGCAGTCATTCCGTGTGGTAAGGATGTTGACCTAGCACAACTAACCAAATGCCACCTAGTTAGGGTTAAAGGCGCAACAACCATATATAGAGAAAATATTTCAAAGTGTCTATTATACGCAAAGAACTATATAAAAATGTGGGAAAGAAAATTAGATTCATGAATTAGCTTGTTGTAGTGGCTACAACCACCCTCCAAAATTTTTCCTTACCTTCATTTTGGAGCCTCCCTACCAACCATCCTCTGCAGCATGTCTTTGCTTGTCAAGTAAACAAGCCTTGGTGGTTTTCTAGCGCATGAACACCTTTGCATGAAAGCTTGTTTCATTCCTCTCATAGGTTGCTTCCCTAGAATTGGTCCCGAAGTAGGCTAAACAACTCCTTCAAGAAATCATACAATTCTGGAGGGGAACCAACCTTCCATACAAAAATTGTGCAATCCTGACTCGCAGCGTGCTAGCATTAGGAATTGTGCAATTCTGCCTATCAACCTTCCCTCAAAGAGCTGCGCAATCTGACCCACTAGAACTACTTAGCCCAGAAATTGTACAATTTTTGGTAGGAGTCAGCTGCTCAACTAAGAAATTGTTGAATCCTTCTAGGCAACCAGCCGAGCTTCCTCCTAGAAATTATGCAAAATCTTCCCTCAGTCAAGGAGGCTATTACATGTGCCATCGAGTTGACTGGTTCCACCTAGGACTAGCCAAACTTGACTTGCATGCATAGGCTTCCTTTTCCTCAAATAGATAAGAGCAACATGCAAAAAGCATCCCTTGATTTTAGCGGGTTATTTTTAGTAGTTGGAGGCTACATGCAAATATCATTTTAGAATCTTTCCTTCAAGTGTCGCTTTTTCTTAGATTTGTGGCATGTGCATTGTGAGCATCAAACTTATTTATTCGATGCTTCATAGCTCACTTCTTCACATAAATCTTGGAGCACTCACATCCCATAACACATCTAGGATTCTTTGACACATCCATCTTAGCTATTTACAGGTAAATTCTCTCAATTTGTCTTTTGCAACATTTATATCGTTTTTTTTTGTCTTGTATGAGTGACGTCTACTTGATTTCTATGAACTCCTACTCTCATTTGTAGGCATATTATATTGTACTAGCATGGTTTCAATTCTGGTTAGCATCTCAGTGTTGTGGCATGCATGACACTATTTTGCACGAACACTTGCCAATTCTACGACTCGCTTCACCGACATGCATGTTTTTCCATTTTCTAAATATTTCATTCACTATTTACATGCATGATCATCCACTCTTTCTTACATTCTGTATCACCATGCATTCACATTCACATTTGCTTTCAGTTTCCCATTTGTGGGACCGGGCAAACTTGGCCTAGACATTGTCTCACCAAGACAATATTATGCAATCCTAAGAGAGAAGGCATTGCCTACCTCTTAGGAAATGCACACTTTTGTCGAGTAACTATCCTTCAGTCTTGCCTTATTAATTCCTAACAGGGAGTGACTACTCACCCATAAATTTCTACAATGTAGTCATTGTCCTGCAACCCCACCCAGTTAGAATTGTGCATTGTGCAATCCTAGCTTCCAACAGGCTAGTTTGGCAATCAGCCAGCCTCTTAGTAGCCTAGACTACATTTTATGAAGTTCTAGTGGCTAGTCTCCCAACCTCCCAAGAAAAATTGAGCAATCCTTTCCAGTCAATCCCTAGGTATGTTGTATGTTGCTGCTCAAGTTAGCTTTGGTTTTAGCTGACATATTTCTTACCATGTATGTCGCCATGTCTCCAGATCTAGCAGGTGCTCGTCCGTCCCTCAAAATTTCAAGATCAATGGCCTCCAAGAGAGAAGGATCAAAGGACACTAAGGGAATTGCAACCGGAGCAGTAGTTGAGTGAGTGTCTACAAGTTTGTCGATCTATAAAGACACCAACCTCATTGTAGACAAGGACATGAAATTGAAATGGAAAGAGGTCAATGATTCATTTGGAGGCACATTTAGGGAAGACCTCGACGACCACCAAGTCTATGTGAAGATTCAAAAGTTTAGCTTCTACTAGATTGCATGAAAGTATCTCGTGTTCCCATGTGCAGACATGACATATTTGATCATCTCGCACATCGATCCCTATATGATGACATTGATTAGTGCTAGTGGGATAGAGATTTGCAAATTTATGGCACAAGATTATGAACAAATGTACCATATGTCGAAGCCCGTGGTCACCATGGAGACACCATTTAGCATAGCAAGTAGCCATGCCAACTCCAAGGATAACTTGAAGAATTGGGTGAAGGAGCTGGCCAAATTTAGGATGACACCCAACCAGATCTACAAGATAAAGATAATTTCGAAGTCATATCAATGCTTAGTCATGTTTTCATGTAGCTTCTATGGCGAATAGAGCACGAAATCCTTCCCATAGAGTTGGGTGATTACATTGGACCAACTGGAGAGTGAAGGAAAAGCATGTAATTTGGCTGACATGTTATCTCACCGACTGAAGGAACATGTAACAAGAGCTCGAAAACTGATCCTCTAGCACCTTCATACAAATGTACAGTGTGGAGAAGCCTCCACATTTTCTACCTAAGTTTTCCTTGGACAAGCTTGTCATGCAAGAAGTATCATACCACATCTCGACAAGATTGTCATCTAGGCTACAATGGTAGAAGAAGGCACCTTCTCCTACTCTTCTGTTACCAATCAGGTTATACAAGATAAGGAATTTCAATCATACAGATGTTGAAACAGAGGAGATAAAGAAATATCCATTCGACACCTGAAGCTACAATCCATATGACCTGCATCGTCTTGTAAAAGATCACTGCAAGAGAGTATAATTTCAGTGGATCCATGGGGCATGTAATTGGGTAGGGGAGGGCCCATGGATATATTTTATATCTTCTCTAGGCCCAATGAACCGGTCGGAATTGCTGTGGAATGGTTATCAAAGCAGCATGAAGCTGCATCCTAGAGAGCACCAGTAGCAACAACAACAGAGGTGAACATAACAGTGCATGAAAAAGGAAAGAGGAAAATTGTCGACAACATGGAGGAGGAAAAAATTTGCAAGTTCCAAGAAGACCTACTTGTACAAAAAGTAGCTTTAGCAATAGAGGAGAAGAGGCAATAATGTGACAAGAGGAATGTGCCAAGGCGATGGGAAAAACACACAATGAAGGAAACAGAGAAGGAGTTGCATGATTTGAAGGAGAAACTCTGGAAGGAACAAGACCTACATAGACAAGAGAAGGAAGCATAGAAAGAATAGGTACAACGGGGGGCACAACATGTATATATAGATGAAACTATGACCGTATAGGTAGTCGACTCATCCGAACAACAGGCATATCGTAGGCAATGTGAGCAATCATAGGAGCAAGACTTTTCTCAAGATATTGAACAAGAGATTGTGCAGATGGATATGGACATGGAGTAACAGGAGTTAAAGCAAGACATCAACCTCATGTGTCACCACCAAGAGGTTGACTCACCAACTTCACCAGATTTTGAAGTGAAGTAATTCTCAAGCGAACAAGGGGACACTGAAATCCTTGGAGCTAATCCAAAGGGAGATATGCACACCATCTCATTCGATGAGTCCCAACATAGAGTTTTGCAATCTCTCGAAGTGTCGACTATGATATATCACACATCCCCTACGTAGTTCAAGGAATGAGAGATCGTGTCTAAGGTATGTAAGCATGCTATAGCATTGGACGATGTTACTAGAGCATATGCCGAAGCCACTAGGTCAAGCTTTTGATTCCTGATAGCAAAGAACAAGCGAATGGAAAATGAGATATAGACAACCAAGCAGGGAGGAGATTCGGTTACAGCATACGCCTTAGTAGAATTGGGGAAGGCAATATTGGATGAAGTATTTTCTCTTGATACAGTCATGCAAATGTTGTATTTCAAGTTTGGTACCATGCATAAGGAAGTTGTCCATCTCAACAGTTGGCAACAATTATGTGCTAGGAGAGCATGTATCTTGTCGAACGTGCATGCTGCTATTGATTACATGTAAACATGGAAAATGAGATATAAGGGAGTGACATTACACTTGCCAAAGATCATGAAGCCCACAACGATCGAGCTGATGGCATGCATCCAAAGTCATATTTGGAACTATGAAGACCTCTTGTAGCTCATCACTAGTCTACAAGCTTCCCATGCATGGGTATTCAGAAGTATAGATATTTTTGTGCATTCACATGTGATCCCATCTATTGGGACACTCACCCAAGCAAAGGTAAAGGCATAGGTTCGACTGGAGCTTGACTCGTACTTTGACAAGTTGATGCACATAGCCAGCAACCCAAACTTGGTGATCAGTGTAGACACCATGCATAAGTATGTTGTTTGTCTGACTACACTCAAGACAATGATGCACATGCTATCAAATGAATTTGACGGAGGATCCTGAGTAGTATACCCAGATGCTATGGAGGCAAGAATTCATTTCCATAAATATGTCACCTTAGTGTTCACGGACACCATCACAAACTACCAAGCTTGGCATCAGTTCGCTATTGTCGACCACCATGACGATGTCAAAGAGCTTGTCTTACCCCAATTGTCTGAGTCATAGTGATGTCTTGCATGGCTTGCTCAAGCCTATTTTTTCCCACATGGTTACATGTCCAAATTTTATGTAGTTTCTTGTTAAGTGTAAGTTCAAGTGTCGATAGCTAGATCTAATAGTTATAGAGTATATGAAGAGTCATGAGTGTAGATGAAGTGTCACAAAGGGGAATGTCAAGAGTCACTCCATCCTTTGCTATATATAGTCCCTCATAACTCATTTTATAAGATTTTTTTTCGGCCAAGCTTCCAATAGGATTATCTTAGAGAAAGCTTGGACAACAAGGTAACGAGGCTTGCCTTCTCCACTACGTAGAGCTAGTATATCCCTTTGGAGGAGCAGGTGGAAGTTACTGTAACATTCCACTGTTAGAACTAATGGTTGGTCATGGATGTATTGTATGACTTGAACTTACACTTCTTAATATAATGAAGGCATCACATTTAATGCATATGTTGTACTATATTTTAGCTATTTGTTTACCCTAAATGATATATGTATATGTTTTCTTACACATGTATGTGTATCTATTTTCTATATATATATGTATGAATCTTACTGAAATGTTTTGTTGGTTTAAGCATCACTTTGGATTTCTAGCTAACTTGCCTTCCATGTTGTGGTGCATCTTTGCTCATGTTTTCCCTTCTTAAATTTGTGCTATCATAGGTCTCCAAGGGGCACACTCACCTCACCCTTTTTGTGTTAGAACCACTCATGCACCTTCCTTGACTTGTTGCATATGTCACAACCTTGTTCCCAACAAGAACATCTTACTTGCCTGTGACTAAAACCGTGGTCATGGGGATACCGTACAACCGACTACTGGGACTCCTCACTAAATAGTCTGAGGTCTAATTGGGACTTCTTACTAGGGAGATCCCTTGACATTTTGGTGGGTCCAACATCATCAACATAACTCCATGTTCATATTGGGGAGAAAGAGGCAAAATCCCGCCTTTTATATTATATATATATATATATATATATATTATTATTATATATTATATATATTATTATATATTATATACTATATTGCAAACCAGGTATAAACCACTAAGAGACACAAAAAATGAGACCCCATTAACCGTCACTTAACACTTAGATTGTAGAATCCATGGCACAAATGGGATTGAATACATCAATTCAGGGAAGCTATATATGAAATTAATTATAAGTCGAATCATGTGTATAAAATATGGCACAAAGACTTATGGATATTTGAAGTGCATGCTTGAACATATATGTCCGTATAGTAGGAGAAACATATAATATAAGGAATTTCTTATACAAATTCATCAAGAGTAAACAAAAATATGGTTAATGAGCTACTTATACCATATAAATATATATCACTCATGATGTGAACCATCTATAGAATTGAAAATAAGACAATTAGAAAACAATTGGCGTGATTTTGAGATGAATTACATGTGGTATCATAGTTGTAGGTTTAGCGTTGAGGCCTATGAGACAACCCACAATTAAAACTTAACAAAGTTATTTTGCATGTTACATATAGCTAAAAATAAAAGAAGACATGAATTATAAGATCACCGCTACATATATTGGTGAAAGAGACCAGATCTGGGTGCAATTAGGAGATTAAGTGTAACCTCCTACAACAAAATTGTTAATATGGAAATTTTTAATTTAGAAAAGTAGAACAATATGTTTAATGGATAAAAAATATATATACTTACATTATCATGCATTGATGGATGCATGTGCTGAGTGCGACAGTCTAATATATATTCAAGAGCATAGATATATAATATTAATATAGATAGTGGTCACTGGAGACACAACCATGAAATAACATATGGTATAACTTATGTGATGATTTCCTTGTCACAAAGTAAAGTAAAAAACGTTACATAGAAATATTCATAAATGCATGAAAGGTTGTTATGGCTCTAAATAGAAGGTTACTTGTGTATGATGGTGATATTACATGGTACTATTTATAGGACTAGTTCGTTTTACTTCATTATGAAATGTAGAAGTGTATAGAGGATCTATTCTTTTTACATAATATAGAAACCTTGATGGATAGTATGGAAACACACATTAACATCCAAGTGCATGTGGTAATAAACTATAAAATGACAAAAATTGCATTATGTGGTGGTCACACAAGTAGGTTATATACATATATGAAATTGAAAATACTCCTATATAATATTCTAACTATCAAATTATATTATAAAAGTGAATGGAGTAATGAATCTAAATAGATTATGTTATCACTCCTCTGGATCTCCAACGCTGAGGAAGAGTCCAACCGAGGTAACCACAGACCAACCCTTTCACTTTGTATCTAGCCCTACCAAGCTGGAGAGGCCTCTCTCTGCAAAATCACAGCCAAGAGGTCTCAATGAATTAGGGTTTAGGCTAGTTATGATGTGCATAGGTTTTTGTTTATTTGATTGGGCTGCTAGAGGAGGATTAGGTCAAAGAGAGTAGGTCAGGTCCAACAAGGGTATTATTACAGATGTTTGATTGAGAAATGTAGGTAGACACTCAAACACTTTAAGTTTTTTTTAGTGAGATGGATCAGACTGGTGAGGTGCTAGAAAGAGAAAGACAAGCATGTATTCTTTCTAAACTAAAGAAAATGGACGAATTATGAAGGGTTCCCCAAAACAGAGCATGTAAGATGTAATCTGCTCATCCACTTGAAAATTAACATATCATAGAAGTGAAATGAAACATGAGAGTACAAAAAATTCAAACACATGCAACATAAGCAGAAACTATGTCTAAATTCCATACCATATGTATTCCATCAAAATAGTTGCAACTCATTGATTAAATTTCTGCCAAATACTGATTACACTAGTGTCTCTCATCAATACAACAACATACAACCTATGAAATGAGCCAAGAAATGATAAAGATAGCCTTCAAAAAACTTCTCCCATCCTGAGGGGTTGAGTCCATGAGTTAAGGAGCTCTTCCACCAACATCTGAACTAAAACCTAGAGTGCGGGGAGGCCAAACTAACTCATCCCTTACTTTTTGGATAAGGATTTTGAGAACACAACGGATGTAAACTAGAGAGAATAAGGACACTATCAATATTTTTATTATCTAAAACAAGGGTGTATTTTGTGTATTAGGATTTGAATTAGAAGGAACAAATTATATACCTAGAACAAGGTGTATATAGGACATTGTAAGGCACGTAAATACCAACATAAAATGGTCTAAAAGAAGGGTTAAGAATACAATAGAATACAAATATGTTGTAGCAGAAAATATCATGTACCCAAAAGGAGCCTTAATATATTCAATGATAATATTATCATAACTTGAATATTTTTTTCAAGAACTACATAAGCTAACAACATAACTCAAGTACGAGTATTCTAAATTATATACCTCTTGGCTATGAATGAAAATGCCATGACTATCATGAAAAGGCTTGGTCTATAGGGTTTATAAGATTTACGGATGGATTAATAATATTATTGTTGTGAAATAAATAAGTAATTCTAGAAATTTTTGAAGAACTCTTTTGGTGACCTCCTTGATTGAGGAATCTAAAAAATTAATCTCCTTGTAGTCTAAAAATTTTAAGTTCATATATTTGAATAACCTGAAAATTTGTGGCAAAGAATGTGGCTAGTGAGAAACAAAACATGAGAAATTAGCTAACTGTATGATACCTAAGAAGTATGGGTTAAAAAAAACATCTTGTAAAAAAGAAAAGAGTATTGGTAAGCTAGGAATAGAATATCCTAGTAATTGACGGTTAAGATAAAATTAATCTAAGAAACAAAAATGAAAGTGAAGCATTTTGAGACCATTAAATTAAAATGATAGACATAATGGCCATTTTGTTTCCTCAACAAACCAAAAAAAGGAAATAATTGAGGAATAATGCAGAAAAGATTCATTAAATTTTATCTTTACGCATAATGGATAAGTGTGAAAGTTATCGAACGAAAAAACATGAGTGAAAACATGTAATTCCTAAAAATGAAACTAGAATGGACCTTGAAAAGGGGCAAACAAATCCTTGATTAACATAGACCTTAAGGTTGAAATTGTTGTTAAGTCTAAATGGGATTACAATAATATTATTTATTCATAGGAAATTTAGCTAACTCATTTATTTTCTAGCATTTCCCATAGAGGAAAGAGTTAAGTTTTTTTTTTTGTTTTTTTGTTTTTTCGTTTTTTTTTGGAGTTAGGATGACTAAAAAAGTAGGTTGTGTGAAATGGTAGTTATATAAGAGTTTATTTGAGTAATGGAGTAGCATAAACATGTATATTCTAGTTTAATTCCCTTAAGTAACCTAGCGGGGTTGAAAAAAAATGTCTTGGAATAACCAACAAAAATTGAAAATTTTATGTTTGAGTGTTGCATTCGCAACTATGAAGGAAAATAACTTAGCCTAGTTGTTTATAGTTGATGTATTATTTGTTTAAGATATTGAGAAGGCATCCTAAGTTGATGAAGATAATTGTACTAACATATTGTGTGTTGAGACATTCGATATTCATAGGAATGCAAGGGAAAAGAGCCCATGGTTGTACTTGGAAGAAAAATGTATGTAGCCTCCATCAAGAAATTTAAATACGTGATGAAAATAAAGACTCAAGGGAGTGAGTTATGAGAAAATAGTGGTTAGTTATCTGACAACGCGTTTGTTTCTTTAACCACATATATTAAGTTTGGTTATGTTATTTATTTGTATTTTAGCAAGTGTTCCTATTTGTAGACTCTTCGTCTTGCATCAAAAGAATGTAGTAAAGTGCTGAACATGACCATAACTAAGTTCACTTACATAGAGTAGGAAGAAATCTAACAACCATGAAACTTATAGAAAAAGGAGGATATTTGAAACTTTGGTCATGCATGAATAATGTATATTTGACATCGCGCTATAAATATAACATCATATTAATATTTCCTAGCATGATAGGTCATTACTTGTGACTCATCAAAAGAAGGAAGGTAAAATATTAGTCCTTAAAATACTATTTTCCACTATGTAAATGGTATAAAAGGGAATTAGTATTTCCATGATTTGAATTTCACAATAAAAGAATTCAATAGGGTCCATGTTACTTTGCATAGTGATTGGGTAAGTATACAAGAAAAACTATTGTTGTTGTTGATGTGTTATACTAGTTCGACGAATGGTTTTTGACTATATGTTGATTACCCTTGTTGGGTGGATGTTGATGACCCTCATTGGGTGCATGAATGAAAAGTGATAGTGGTTGCTTAGCATGGATGAGAACGTGATCGAAATTGAATGTGAATTTTATACAGAAGTGAATTTTACGCTAAGATTGAACCATTTCTCAAGAAAAATATAATGGAATCACTTCAAACCTAATGAAAATGTCAACAGAAATGAAAAAGAAATGTGAGAGACATTTCCTTCACTTGTTCAGAAGTGATGAGAGTCAGGAATCAACGAGGATGATGTTTATTTTAGGTTGGGGAAGTTGGAATACCCCTAGTGCAATTTCTTTTACAAACATGATTATTTTATATTTAATTGTAAATATTGTTTGAGTATTTCATTGTGAGGCCATGAATTAATTTGACTGAATCATGTAATTACTTTTTTAGTGAGTAAATATTTTATTTCTTTTGCGAATATTATGGGAAATGGCACGTGAATGATGTGGGTTTACTTTCTATCCAAGATTTTGTTATTTTGTTAAGTCCAACTAGTAGATCTTCCCAAATAATCCTTCCAAAATTATTCCAAAATACCAGGAGAAAGATTTCGAAATGGGAGAAAACATAATGGGAGACAGAATATGTTTTTGTGGAAAGATAATCTTAGCTAGAGAGAAAGTTTATGTTACGGCTCTATACTATTAGTGTATCCCATTATCATTATTATAACAACTCCCTTATTGTATTTTTGTGCCCATGTAGTCCCCATATTGTTATTATTGTGCACCATAAAAGACCATTATTGTTATTGTTGTTCCCTTACATTATTATTGTTATGTCAACTCTCATTTTATTGTGATCCCTTAGACTCCTATATACAGAAAGGAGGCCTTGTCATTTGGATCATCCTAGAATTGTTCATTTGTGTAATTTAAAGGAAGTTTCTCCATTGAAGAGACTAGTTTTGAAGTGATTGATCTATCTCTTCTTTTATTTTGTCAGTTAGTTGCATAACATTTGGTATCAGAGCTTTGGATTCTAGGGTTTCGTTGTTTCAAACAAGTCATTGTGGGATTTTCACTATAAATGGTTTTATACGAAGCTTTAGAAGCTAAAATTAAAACCCATTTGAGTTGAAATCTTGATGAAGCTAGTTTCCTAATTTTAGATACTGGTTGACCATATTTTCAAAGATGCGATCCAAGGAACTTATGGTTTTTGCAGGCTCTCGAAGTCCATCACAAACCAGTGGCGTTGGGAAAATCATCATCACTTTTTATCTGTGCAACAGATTTAAATTTCATAAAATGAGAAAGAAAGAGGTGAGATTATAGTTTGTTGGATACTATTTTTAGGGCCTAAGGTCGAAATAGTGACACGTGGAACTTTGTACAAGTTCTCTCTAGTGAACAAGTTTATAATCGAGTCATCGTGAGAAATTGGGCATAACTGTTTCTTGGAGAATCCAATCATGATTAGACTTGTGGGGTTTTAAGGAGAGATTACATGGCTACTAAAGTATGAAATTTTAGACCTTTGATAGTCACAATTATAGAGATACAACAGAGTCAAAATCAAGGTCCTACAAAGCGAAACAAAAGGTGTGTAGTCTTTCTAAAAATTTGCGTGAGTTTTGTTTGAAAAATTAGTTTGAAGTGATTAAAAGGGAATAATGAAGCATAATTATCATTAATTGATTCCCAAAAGAAAGGAAATGGAAACATCTTGTAAGCAACCTGAAATCTCTATTATGACTAATGAAGAAGAGGAAGAAATGCAACATGATATATCAAAACTAGGAGACCAAGTGCAACAAATTTCACTCTCACAAAAAGTAAGAGAAGCAAACATGGATGGTTTTAAGAATGAAATGGAAGCTAAGATGGATGTTTTAGAAGCAAAACTGAAAGGAAACATTGAATATTTTAAGAAATACATGGAAGGTTCGAAGGGAGGTTTGGTAAAGTTACTAGAAGAAATTCTTACCAAGGGAAAAAAAAAGTAGTAGATGAAACTCATGATGAGAACAAAAGAAGTGTTAATCATGATTTCATAGAATCTAATTTTGGATTGAAGACACATCATATTTGAAAGATAGACATGTGGAAGTTTGATGGCAAGGATCCAACAACTTGGATACTACAGATGGAGAAATATATTGATCTACATGATATGAAACCATCAAAAAAGTACGTATTACATCTTTATATTTCAAAATGAATCGGTTTGTATGGTATAGACGCTATGTTCTCATAAAACACTTGTCACCTAGTCAATTTTCACGGAGTGACCGATAGCATGTAGAAACACCTTCTTTAGCCAATTGATAATTCTCAAACAAAAGGGCTTAATGGCAGAGCACATTGAGGACTTCCCAAAATTGAATATAAGGGTAAATGATATTCTAGAGAAGCATATGATTGAATTCATCATAGGGACTTTAAAGGATAACATCCAACATCATGTTTGCCTTTTAGAACCTTATTCATTAGAGAATGCATTTAGGCTAGCAAAAAAATTTGAAAAAAAAATTATGGAAACAAGGAACCCTACCACTCATAACTATAAAGACGGAAGCGTTGTTGATCCTAGCCTTCCACAACCTACAAGATTAATACCAGAAAAATTCGAAGAAAAAAGAGAAAAAGGGCTTTGTTACAATTCTGATAGAAAATACAATAAAGGTCATAAGTGTGCTGAGAAGAAATAAATTTACATAGATGGGGACAATGATGAAAAAATAAACAAGAAACATCAACAAAAGAGGATATACACCAGGAACCAACCCCAGATAAAGAAGAAATGAATCTGACCATATCTTGTAATGCATTCATAGTTTGATACATAAAAAATTAGTATTTTACTTGAGTAAGCATCCTGGATCTCTTGTCTCAACATCATTCCTTAACAATCTACAATCGAGTGGTTAAACTATTCCTAAAGAAACTAGAATATGGTACCAATTGTTCAAATAATGAATCACAGAGAAGGGGAGGGTGAATCATTAATTAATGTTAATTTAAATTTTTAATCTCATATGAGAATTCAAAATTAATGGCATAAGAAAAATAATAATACATTCATATGAACGAACATCATGAGAAGCACAGACACATGGACACAAGGATTTAACATGGAAACCCAAATCGGAAAAACATCAATCTATTGATTAATTTTTTGTGGGCACCAGCTCACATGAAACACCAAACCCCTTTAAAGAATTACTAAGCCAGGAGTTTCCAAGAGGCACCAACATCTTGTGAGTGCAATCCACCATCCGTTTCATCCAACTCTTCTACTTTTCATACGACTTAAAAACTCAGAAATAGAGGCGTACTTATATTACATAGAGATATAAATAATTTTATCTTCTATCACATAGAGATATTTCCTCTCTTCTCTACTACCCCTTGTTACAGTGCACACCTCACTGCTTCACCAAATTCTCTCTCTGGACTTAATTAGTCTATATAATGATCAAATCCTAGACTTTCCTTATGCTTACACACATTCTATAAAACTATTCACTCCCTCACACACTACATAAAATAATTCTTCCCTCATATCACTCAGTGTTTCTTGGGACTTCTGGGGACTTCTGGTAAAAAACAAATAATGAACAAGACAATATGTGAGTTCATTAACCAACACATTCAACATAAAGTGTGGTACACTAATCTTGAATCAAGAGCATGTTTCCGGGCTCAATTTACTCTTCCAATAGACATAGGGATGGTCTAAATTCCAAGTTCATAAGGTTGGTACATCATTTATTTAATTACGAGGTAGTTGCATCATATTACTTAACCACCCTTGTACCATTAAATCAAAGAATGGGAACCTGATTGTTTCTCATATTGAGAGCTAATTCTTAGTGAATATGTTCACTCCATGCTTATTAATTGCTCACATAGATTAGTTTGTACTTTGGCATGACATTCTAAGAGTTTTGATCAAATGTTTTGTGTCCAAGAATCTTTTTCATTTATTTAATCATAGCATGTAATAAATATCATGTGTGCCTTGTTTTTTTCTTTGAGACAAGATCCATTTATTTAATTTTGTGAATATTGGGCCTTTCTACCTTGAATCGAGGTTCCTTGCCATAACCATTGACTCATTTAGCACCAATTTATGCATTCAAATATGTCTATGAAAAACACCTACTAACCCATTCATTTCCTGCAAAATCAAGTAGTCTAGAGCTCTAGAT
This sequence comes from Pinus taeda, assembly GCA_000404065.3. Taxonomy (NCBI): domain Eukaryota; kingdom Viridiplantae; phylum Streptophyta; class Pinopsida; order Pinales; family Pinaceae; genus Pinus; species Pinus taeda. The sequence continues at coordinate 141,526 of APFE030173378.1, read as the reverse complement.
ATGACATAGATGCCTATAATAACACATCGGCCAAAATATATGTCACTCCCTTCATTTTCACATGTGATAAGCCCCTTTTGAACTCACCAAAACACTTTTTATTATAATAAACCCAAAGGCCCAAGGTCACAAAATATGGAAAATAAAACATAACAAAGACCTGTGTGCACCTTTCAACAATTGACAGACTGTTGAGTGTGAGGAATATTTGTATCCCCAGACTTTGTTTCCCCAATGTTTTCATAGTGCACAATATTTGAGATTGATCAAGGAAAAATTCTCCAAAATGGTGTATCGTGTGGGTTTTAATGTCATGCTCACTGACCAAACAATGCTACCAATATGACCTGTAACTACCACCATAATTCCTTCATTTCCCAATAATTAGTTAGCCCATATTTCCTTTCTTCTACCACTCTTTAATACTTTTGGGTTCATCCTGCTTGGATTAAATGCCAAGTGGGCTCCCCAATGTAGTAATTTCTCCAATCATTACTTGTTCTAACTGTTGATGTCCTCTTGGGCTTATGTCATCTTGAGCTTCACCATTTGCGTTCCTTTTTAATTTTTCTAGGGAAGCTATCCTAGGATGAATTGTCCCATGGGGACTTCACATTACAAACCCTACCAATCAATTCTCTTCTTTATTTGTGTTTTTTATTCCATGGCTTAAGTTATGCACTTGATTTTTTAATGCTTGGGGTCTACCTATCAGGATTAGATGTCCAAGAAGGTATCATGCACTTCTCCTTACTTAGCTTACATTGCCTAACCATGTGCTATCACACATACTTTATTTCCACGAGTATACTAACTAGACTACTAGGACACATTGTCGGGTTAGTAGGTTGAATTTTGGTCTGCTAATATTAACAGACCATAAATTTCACTCCAAAGGGCCAAATTAAAGCTTCATCATACTTGGATATCTCTTTCTTAGAAATATCCAATTATGCCACTTTTAGAGGCATTTGAGCTAATATAGTGAGGCAGAAATGCGTTGAAATCCTGGGAATCCCAACCACCATAGTTGTAATATTTTGTAGCTTCTCTAACTAACCTACTACAATCATGGTTCTCTACTAATGACTACAAAAACCATAAGACTATATGTGAACTTCACGCACCATGCATCTTCCATTCTTTCCCATTTTATATCAATGCCAAAATTATGCTCAACAAATTTTTTTTTGGGGATGTTGTCGGAGGAAAACCATAAGTGAGAATATATAACATGTTTGGTTGGGTCTTCTCCCTACTTTCCTTCGAATTTTGGAATGTCTGATGGCAATTTTGTCAACATAGATGGTTGTATATGATCATGGATTGTGCAGTCAATTGTGAATGCTGAGATATCTGGTAGGTTCAATGAAGCTAAGATTGCGATGGTCTATGCGGAATTGGCCATTATGGTGTGATCTTACTAAGATGTAATAGTGGAAGAGTAGCACCAAGTATGGATGAGCCTATCAAAGTAGCATGACATTGATGTCCTATAGTTGAATGTCAAGTGGGGATGGTGAAATACCAAGCACTCCTCCTGCTAAGGGTAGGATTATTTGGAGGCACGTAGAAGGTCAAGGAACCATAGGGTTTTTAATGGTGCTCAAGTATGTGTGTGAAAGGACTATAAGCGGGGATATATAAGAAACCAACTTATACAGAAATAAGAAAAGAAAAAAAAAATTGTTAATTTTTCCTTTAAACTCTTAATGTGTGAAGTAACTCAAACTAAAAAAATTTGGAAATAGGTTTCACGTGCGAAATAAATCTTAAAATACCTAACATCATACTATGCAATTAATAACTAGCCCTTTAGAAGGATTTTACAATAGGGGAGTCTCAAGCCACTAGTTGACAAACCAAAAAAATGTAAGGATGGAGAGCTATAATGAGGGGTATTGGTGACATGTCTTGACTAAACTAGCAATGATTCTAGCAGTAATTTGAAATATAATCTAGGTGCAAGTGCTCTCACACCCAGCTACATTAGGGAAAGATGCCCTAGGATTTGCAGCTAACCTACCTACTACTAGTGGGGATGAGATAAACAATAGTTTCTAGTTGGTAACTTTGGACTTGGAGACCTTGCCAATAATCATGAGATTCGAGGATTCCCACAATAATCCACAGTCAAGGCCTTATCCCCTTCTTGATTTTCTTCTCATCACTAGCTTTTTGGCCACTAGGTTGTGTAGGATTTTAAGATCCATAACTAGAAAAATTTTATGTTTTAATGTAAATAACCATAGTGGGTTATTGGGATTCATTACCCCATGATCTTAACTTGAACTATAAACTTCTTTGTGCCCCCTATAGGGACATTAAATGATTGTAATTTAAGCTTGGATTTAGGTAGTCTTGGTTCACTTAAGGTGTGAAAAACAAAATTAAAATAAACGAAGTATACATTTCTAATTGTATACTATTTTAATACATTTTAGATGAATTGCGTGTGTGTGTGGTGTATGGGAAAGGTGTTAAAGGTGTACATAGAAAGTGTGTTCGAAATAATGGACGTCACTTGATCTTTGACAATGTCCCCCTAATTAGACAATGTGTGTTTTACCTTGTAGAGAAGGAAAATAGATGTGTATAGTGGGTGCTTACTCATCTCATTAAAGTAGGTGTGAAATTCCAATCCCACTAGGAGATGGAAGGTAGTTCTTTTAGAAACATTTCTGATTCCCCACAGGTTTTCCAAATGGTGCAAGGAGGAATGGGCTACCGTCTTTATGCTATTTATTAATAACACTGGTCTGAGTCCAAAATTATTCTTGCAATAAAGGAAATGATGTGCATATAATAGGGCACTTACACCGCCTAGTTAAACTATGTGAAAATTTCCAATTTATAGGGAGATGGAAAAGTAGTTCTTTTAGAAACATTTCAGATTCCCCACAGGTTTGCCAAATGGTGCAAAGGGAAAGGGCCTACTCTCTTTCATAATAACAATAATCCTATTCGTAGCTTACAAATTTTAAACCCTATAAATTTTAAATTTTCTTTACTAACCCTATAAGGGTTAGTAAAGAAAAAATCAGGCCTATGTGATATGAAAAATAATTGTAGGAGTGGAGGAAGTTCACTAATGTTTTCCTTTCACTTAGGAAAAAGTAAATTTCAATAAAACAAATTTCATTTCTCCATAGTGTGTGGGTTCTATCTACACATTCATGAGTGTTGCCATGATTTTTTCTTCGATAGATTCTTCAAAAAGAAAAATAGAGTATAATTAAGCTACGAGAAAATCAAAGGGTGATGTGCAACATTGAAAAAAACTCTTAACAAAAATAACATAATATATAAAAATGATGAAAAGAGACCTGCAAATAACCAACAAAATCTAAAGAGGCAATAGTGAACTTGCCAATTTTGTTTATTATATTTGCATACAAAGGTGTCCCAATTCCTCTTTCTTTGTACTTGGTTGCTACCAACAAAGAGTGACATAGAACAAAATATGTTAGCAATTAAACATGAGTCAAAAAATTTGTTGTGACAAGTGAAAACAATGCATGGAAGCTAAACTAAGAAATGAATAAAAATGCAAGAAACTATGAGAAACAAACTAAACAAAGTGTATGAGGAAAAGGTACATTTTATTAGTTGTTGATAATAGACATAAAATATGTGTTGAAGACACTTAAAGAGAATAAGTGAGGAAAATGTGTCCCTTAACTCTTAAAAAGGATTTTTTCTCTCTAATCCTTCCCAAAAACCTCTCGCTCTCTCAAAGAGGTAAGTGGAAAAACTTTAAAATATTTAATCATTACTTGAAATGTAATGCTTGATTGTTTGGGGAAATTTTGTTAGAATAAAAATGCCTAAAATTCTCTCTCATTAGGCTATCCAAGTCCTTTCATTTATATGTTTTTGAATTAGCTCCTACCTCCCCTTGGCTCATTAATGGGATAGATACTTGGGGAAGTAAAACATGATTCCATTGGGTCTACATATACAGAGATTAAGACTAATGAATCTCAAGCAATGGCTAGCCGAACCTTGTCAGGGAAAATTTACCCATTCATGCAATGTGGTTCCCAGAATGTTGACTTGGCACTTTGTTGAACCCTCATGACTACCAAAGAAATATGTGTGAGGGTACAATAAGACTTATTGTTGATGCATCGATGAGGTTTAATATTTAAATAGACCTTAGAGAACCCTTTACTTTTTGGGTTCCATGTTGTTTCCTGTAAGAAATGATACAATGGTATATGTTGTTTGCGACGTTAAGTGCCACCTCACTTGTACAATTTTGTGTATGATTTTTCGATATTAACATTTAATTTTAAAGGTATCTAGAATGTTTCCCAATTTAAATTTTTTGACCCCCATCATACATGTTTTATTGGTTCTAAATATTGTATTCCAAGAATTCTTTCCATATTTATAACTTCGTTAATAATAAAATTTAAAAAATTCACATACCACCTCATATGTTAATTGGGAAGCATCGCTTGTTCACATAAGATTTTAGGTATCAATAAAAGTTTCCTATATTATTTCAAGAGAATACACAAAGTTTATTCATTGAAATTGGTTTTTTCATCCTCCCTAAATCATATTTAAATATATCTACATAATATTCTAGGGTTGTTTCATATTCTATGACATTTTAAATATTTATTCTTAAATATATCACACCCTACATTGTCCTTTATATCTATATAAAAGTTTATTCTTCATCTCGTCCCATTTTTTAATGGAGTTTCCTCCAGGTCCCATAAACCAACAAAGAGTTGCATCCTTTAAGGTAGCAGGAAATAATTTTATTTTCTTCATATTTGTGCAGTGATAATATCTATGGACAAGGGCATCAAACTCACAAAAATAAGGTATCTGGGCTGTCATTTGTGAGACCACAAAAGTTTGAAAGAAAATAAAGGGAGATATTTTTCATCTGAGCCAATCCATCATGATCTTGGATAGAGAATATAAATGTGATAGGTTCCTTGGATATAGTCACTTCTTCATCCATAAGCCCTATAAATTATCTTCTCTAATATTCAAACTCACTTGAATTATCTTTCTCTTAAACCATGTTAAAAGATTGAGAAATTCCAAGTACCTTGATTCGTATGACTTATTCCACCAATTCTAATTTTTCATTAACAGGCTTCCTTATGGTATCGTGGCGTTTATTTGGTTGGCCACTAGTAGCTGCCACAAGGTTTCCTTTCCCTTTTATAGCTACCATGATGTTAATATGGGAATCTCCTATTGCACCATAATGTGCTTTTGAGGATTTCTATTAGTAATTTTGAGGCATGTATTATGCCCTAGCATGTAGGATAACAAGGATGTACATTACTAAAATAGTTATTTGACAATTCCCTTTGAGCACTTCTAGTCACAGTATCTTTATATTTCGACCAAAGAAAGGAATCCTTATTCTCTTGAGTGATTCCCTAATAGTCACAGAAAAAATGATTGTGTGATTATATAGTTCCTTTTTAAAATGAAGTTTCTAAGATACACTAATAATTTAAATTTTCAAACAGGGACTATGAAACTTGAAAGGCACTCTATGGAATATAAACTAGGAAAATGATCCTTACGTTTTCGCAAATATCCTATGTTTCGCTAATAATCTATGTTTCCAAATGGGAAAAGCTATTGTCATATAGATTTTGAATTTAAGCCAATTTAAATGTATTACACTAAGGACAAGCTAAATGACGCCCTACACATCCATGTTTCCTTCTTAGATGTTTCCCTCTATTTCATTTATTAGATCTAAGTCATGAAATTCTACAACCTGTAGATTTTGTAGCAAATGTTGTCACAATTTGATATCAACTAAAATATTTAGTGATAGTTATAGGTATCATCATCTTAAGAAAATATCTTAAAAACAAATCATGAAATAATAAACTTGCGAGCAACTATAAATTTAAATGGGATATATTATGATAAATCATAGTTACAAGATTTAATTTAACACTCCAGCAAAGCAAAATGATCATAACATGAAATACAATAAATTGTTATAAATTTCTACCATTGTAACCCAAATAAATCTACAGTAACCTTAGAGTCTTACCTTGAGTGATCCGTTCTCAAGGTTACTTTGCTCCATGTTCTTAAAAGGTTATCAGGGTAGGCTTATAAATTAATCATAATCATGCATAGCTAACTCTTTTTTTATTAAATGAAATTAAGGATTTTTTATAGAGCTCATGCACACAACTTTATTCTTATATTCCATTACTACTATGCTTCCAATCAAAGCTTAAATTTATAACAGAGAAGAGGATTCATCATTAAACAACATAAAAAATCTTCCTTTCCTTTGAATTGACTCAAATACAAAATTAATACATCAATTAGGTGTTAGAATGGAGAATGACAAAATACAACTTGCTATGGTACTTCTCCTAAGTAGTTTGGTTGTACACTCATTATGTATGGTTTAATGGATATCCATATTAGTTTGTTTAATTATGAACTATTTTTAGAATGTTGCCCCATATTCTTGTAGATTTTTTCGGTGTGTCTTCTTGATCCCTCATGCAAAGTAGGTAATGGCCATGACCGCCAAATTTGTGTTGGCAAATAGTCTTTCTATATAGAATGGATGGTTGATAAGGAGTTAGCTCTTGTAAAAAATTTTGTTGTAGCTTCTTTATTTCTTTTTAAAAAAATGGATAAGTCCTAGACAATCACATGAGAGTTGTGTAGTAATTCCTAAGTCTCCAAAAATTCAAAAATAATAAAATGTTGTGGTAACTTGCAAAACTGTCTGCAAAGTTTCTAAAGCTTGCAACTATATCGTAACCAAGTGACTTCAAAAACCTATAACAATGATTATTTTACAACGATAGAGTTAGTCCATTTATTAAACACACGTTACTAGACTTTAATAAATATATAACATACCTAAATTTCAATCCAAAAGAAGAAAATCAAATAAGAGTCAATAAGTAAATATAGTGTTGGGTCTCCAAAATGTCATCTTTTTTCACTCTAATTTCTCTCACCTTCCTTCAATATTTACCATATTCAGCAACTCCATTATCTTACACTAAGACCATTTTCATGATCATATATGTATTTGTATTTATTATTTACCAAACAATTTATTTTAGTATTTTTAGTGAATTTATGGTGAAATATTAGGAAAATAACATGTATTCACTTATATCTAAAAGTTCGATGACTTTTGTGATGTTTGTATGCATATTTGAAGATCTCAACAATGTCATATTTGGCCTCCAAGTCTCCAATTCGAACTTTCTCTTCAAACTCTTGAAGGTTTGAGATAATTGATCAAGCAAATTCCATGGATAAGAATCAAGGACGTTTTCGTAAGTGTCTTCTATCAATTGTTTTAGAGATTTGTGAGAGGATATGAGGATATGTTACTTGCTCGATGCTAACACATGGTTGTGACCACATGAGATATTTGTGGATCTACATTTATTAATTAGTTATCTTAGTTTTTGTACAAATATGAGTTCCTTTTTCATTCAAAGGGGTGTTATGTTTGGAATTTTAAAGATTGACTATGTTTATGCTTGATGTTATGAATATTATTGAAGTTCACACATTGTTCAATCAATAGAATCCTTTGATATGGTTTTTCCTTCATGATGAGATCTGGTGTTTGGTGGATAGTTTCATGAACTTTCCACCTCTCATGCACTTCAAAAGGGCCCCCTCACAAGTACAAGTGTATTTTAACATTTCATTTTTGTGAGACATAGTAGTATATTTTATGCTCTTTTTCTACAAGGTTTATTTTAGACTTTTTATTAGATGTTATGATTTCTATGCATTGTCTTTATGTGACTTTATGCTCATTTCATTTATGTTCTTTTGCAGATCAAACACTTTAATTACATTTAAAATACCAAAAAATACTAGTTATTTAGCTTCTTTTTTACGTACTCATTTCATTTGCATTCATAGTCTTATCATGGTTATCAATGATCTCTAATCTTTGAAAAAACATCGAATTTCTAAAATTCTTTATAGGCTTCATTTCTTTAATAGTTAATTATTTCTAGTTCATAGATTAAATTTAGAAGATTTCGTAGCTTAGACTTACTTGTATTTCTAGATTAATGATTTGCATGCTTTCATAGGCTAAATTTATAGATTAATTTCAAATGCTTTCATTAGATTATAAGTTCTTCTCTTTCCTAAAATAGATTTTCCTTGCTTTTAATATACTAGAATAATTTTCTTTTCTTTTATTACTTTCAAGGAGAACCATTTCATTTCTTTCATCAAAATTAAGTAGATGTGTGTGCTTTAACTAGATTTTGTCACATAGATTTTCCCTTCATTTGTAGTATTTAACATTTAATTTCTTTTTAGATTAATATTTTATTTTCACTCCATCACATTCTTTTCATTCATTTGGATATGTTTACCATTCATTTCTTTCTATTGATAAATTAGATTTCTTCTTTTAAAATTAAAAATGAAAGTTGAATCCTAGCACATATAGTATAGTGCACTTCACAAGTATATGAACCTAGATTAATAATTTAATGCTAAGTAAATTAACTCACAATTAAATTAACCAACATGATAAGGTCATAAAAGAATAGGTTTTACATGCTTACGAATGAAAAAGGAGTATAATGTGGAAGCAAAAAAGAGTAATTTGGTAGAAAAATTATGTCAATTCTATAGCTCATGAAAAGGTAACTCTAGCCCCCCCTTTCAAGTTGAATCAACTTAGGAAATATCTTACTAAAATATTTTTCCACACATACTCTAACACATGTGAAAATGCCACCTTTAGGCTCTACATAGGTTATATAATTGCCTATCCTCTTCCTAATTTCTTTGAAGGCATCTTCACCGTGGAGAAAGATGGGGAGGTGTGGAAGTCTAGCCCAAATATAGGAAGAAGAGATTTCCATGCCGACATGGAATTCAAATGTCTAGTAGGATAGGAGCATTCCCTTGGAACCCATGAAATAATATTCAAATGTGAAGAAAATGTAGTTAACTTCTTTGCATTCAAAAATAAATATCAACAAGTACTTATCACTACAAAACATTTCATAAAGGTCTTGAAAAACCCAATTCTTATCAGCATGTTCAAATACCATGTGCGGACTCAGAGAGATCCTTTTAAACTTACATATTAATACATATGTGGTCTGAGAGAGATTCTTTGCATTTATAAATAAATATCAACAAGTACTTATCACAACAAAACATTTTATCAAGGCGTTGATAAGCCCAATTCTTAGAAGCATGTTGAAAGACCATAAGTGAACTCAAAGAGATCCTTTTAAACTTACATATTAATCTTCTTTCATTTAAGACACTAATATTCCAAAGAGCCTTGGAAGTTGCTAAATCCTTTTCAAAAATGACTTATGTCCATTTGGCAATTTGCATGTTTTAGAGTCAATTGTGTCCATAAAATATGTTCTTAAGGGGGCATGAGCATTAGAGCTATCAATAATGTTCATTATGAAGCTAGCTTGGAATGCCGATTCTAAAGCTCACAAGCCACTCATGAGCACAAAGATGCCAAGAAGCAAAAAAAACTGTGAAAATCTCAAATTTAACACACTTAATAGCTGGAAAAACTATGATCTACAAATGTTTGGTTTTGCAAAAAAAAATTGGCAATAAAGACAACCAACTTAAGAAACTACAATCTACAATAAACTTTCTAGGCAAAAAAAAAAAACAAAACAAAACCCAGATATTACATCCATCCTTCATACTTGTTCAATACACCTCAAAATATATTGTGTATTTATTTTTAAAGATTGAAGTAGAAAAATTTTACACTTTTATAAAGTAAAAATCTTTTTTTGGAAACATTGTTTTTTTAATTAAATAAAAAAAATTTAGACAAATGGAGAAAATTTAACGGGATTCTGATTACAAATCACTATCCCACAAGCAAATTCGTATTGCAATGATATATAACAAAAATTGAATCCGCTTTGTTAAATTATCACCTTACTCTTGCGTCCCTATGCCCAACTAATAGCAAAGCTGACGCTCTCCATCATATATAAACTACAAGGAGTTTTGCATGTCAATGCTCAACTTACACCAATGTTGAAGGCATAAAAGCGATGTACCATCCAAAAATATACAAGCATGGGAAAAAAGCCATACCTTAACCATCAAAAACGCTATTGAACATTTGAACAATTTTTTTAAATAGTTCCTATGTGATTTTCCCTGGTGAATTTTACTGGCAGTCTTTTCAATTGGATTTCAACTGAGAATTTAATGAAAACTAAATCTAATAAACTAATTAATGCATAATAGAAATTACAAATTCTATATAAGGTTTTTTTTCTTAGATATTTCATATCAAGTAAAAATCCTTTCACCTCACTCAATTCCATGGTTTTATTTTCTTATATGGCCCTTTCAAAGAGACAACTAATGTGCCTGATGTTTGACTTCTAGTTGTTTTATGTTAGCACGTTATTCTCACTTTTGAACCTTTAGATCGACTGGAGCAATATGTTGAGAAATAGAGTCTATACACTATCTAATTTTTATACATATCATGAAGATTTTTAGACTACTTTTAGGCCACATGAAGACTTGTTGATCATTTGAATTTTACTGTCCTACTTTTCCAATCTACAAATTAACAAGGAAAAGCAAAAAGATACCTATCATTATTTTATGCTATGAAGATAAGATAAAATATTAAATGTATGATTTTGTATATGCTTTTATTCAAAATTGCAATAAAGATTTCTAATCAATGTCAAAGCATATAATCCGTACTGGACAAACAATTATAATAAATTAGATTACTTCAATGACCAATGACGTTGACATCTTAAATGCCCTTTTTTTAAGTCTTGACTATGTTTATGATTATAATTATGTGACAGGAACTGAAGAACAAGAATCTAAATGAAGGAAAACTGTTTTGAAAACATCGGCACCCTTGATGGATACGGACTTAGCTTTATATAACATCATGTGCCCGCAGAAATTGACAGAAACTAATATATAATTTCGCACTTACAAAACGAGACAGAATTTTCCGGGGATATTTTCCCGCGAGACATGCAAGTATCCGTATTTGTCTTCTCTTTCAACCAGCTAGATAGAAATTTGGAGACCTGTGATAAAAAGGAAGCACAATGTTCCGATGACGATTTGGTTGTTCGTAAAGAAAGAAATGAAGTAGGAAAATCTCTCTCGATCATTTTTCCTAGAGAATTTAACGTTTGAGCTCGGAGATTTGGGTTATTTATGACTATGGGTTCATTTAATCATGGATCCAGCATATACTTACAACGATGAAAATTTATTAGGCAGGAATCTTTTTTATAATGTAAATCTTAATCCTAAAAGTTTGATCACTTCCAAATTCATGTTGAAACGAGTATATATTGGTTCATTTTATATGATTTAAAATTATATGTTAAAAACACCCAATGTGTAAAATAGTAAAATTATTTAAAAGGTTTTAACTATTCATCTTGTTTACAATTACTTTATATAATATATAATATATGCATACTTATTTTTAAGATTCTATAATATATGCTATAAATATAAGTATATATATAATACGATATCAATAAGTTAATAGTTTTTGTAGTACATTAAATAATATTTTAAATACATTTATTTAAATATATTAAGTAAATATATATTATGATTTTTTTTGAATTTATTATTATTATTATTATTTTCTAAATGTCACATATTGTATATTATGAATTACACATTTCAGTTTTTTGATTGTTATTAGAAAATAATTGATTTTTTTTTCTTTTCATAATTTCTTGTATTTGTATATTGAAATATTATACTATGATCAACATCAACCTTTTACTTTCTTTATACATATAGAGATAATTGGTATTGACATAAATTATTTATCATGAATGTTCAACTACTTTATTTATGTCTTCTATTGAAATATTCTTCAAAGCATAAGAATTATACACCTTCCTTCTACTCAAAAACGAGTATGTATATGTATGTATGTATATATATATAAACAACAACGTTTTTTTTGTTTTGAAAGATTAAGCTTGTTTTGCCTCAAAAATTCAGAAGATCAACATACATATGTCATCTGTCCATGGTTTTCTAATCTTACTGAAGATAGTATTTGCTCAATCTGTATCTATGGAAACTAGAGATACTAACAATTGTTTGAGAAAAAGTAATATGATTACAAAATTAACTACAACTCATGGAAAATATATTTGAAAATAATCAAAAATCAAGAATCTAAGGAGGTCACATACGCAAGATCTTTCACACTCGAACCAAGATGATATGCGGACTTAATATCACACTGGAGGTGGCTCTCAATGTGAGCTAGGTGTGCATCTAAACTTTTTATACATGAACATTAAAATCTCTAAGCATGTTTAATATCATTCAACGGATCATACATATCATATTGTTGCTCTTACTTCACCTTAATACTCTACCAAGCATAGATATTATTTTCCAATGGAAATTTTTTGACTTCATATATTGTTTCCATCTTCCCCTAGTGTGTCTAGGGCCATAAACTCCATGGGAAACAACCACAATAATGGTTAATATTGAAAAAATAAGATGTTCATCATAAGGTTGGATCTTTGGGCATCAAATCTTTGTTGAGATCTCAGGAGGAACAACAACATAATAAATTTTCACAGTTCATATTCCTATACCTGGGCATGATTACTATTATGAGGAGACAAACACACTCACTTCCACAACCACCTCGCGAACTTCAACGATTACACATGCAGTGTTAACATTGAGTGCTCATATTATTCCAACACAAAGGGATAATACAATTGTAAGAGAATTAACAGAAAAAGAGTAGATGGAAGGGTAAAACTAAGACCTATAAATGTAGAAAATGGGAGCATGTCTACATATTGAGAGACAGAAACTAATGCAGTTAGAGAGAGGTAGGAAGATAGCCAACCAATATTTCAAGATATATAGTTGAAGACACCCTTCTTGGCCACTGAATATAACACCTACAAAAGATCTACCAAAGAGAAAAATAGGAATTAATCTCCCAAAAGTAAGGGGAATCGAGACAATGAACATAGAATGTACCAACAGAAAAGTTGTGTGGCTTGTCCTACGGCACAAGTTGTAGCAGATTTATAAGACAATCACTACAAGAATGAAAGAAATAAACACATTCTGTGCTAACCCATAGGTAAGAAGAGGTTCATCCACACTCTTGAAGCATTGATTCCAACCACTTTGTGAAGCATCAGCCTCAAGAAGCCTATTCCCACAAATTCTTAACATATAAATCTCCACAACCAAAGTACCCCAATTGTCTTAAAATTGGGTAGAACTGGGTTTGAGATAAGATAAAACACTAGAACTACAGGATAATGACCTCTTAGCAAGAATTCAATAGTGAAAGTCCTCATTCATAACTTCATAACCACACTTGCACCAAAGAGGAGAATAATTCACCCATGCTAACCTTATCCTTTAACTATGTAGTAACAAAGGCCAAATCAAATATGGAAAATCTAGTTTCATGGTTTCTTATTCCATTCACATGCACATGCACAGGGAAGGGTAGGCCACATTACCTTGTCTAAAATGTTACTTGAGGGGGAGAGGTGGTGGGCTTGACCTGGAACACCTTACTTGTGCGCATCTCCCGTCCCCATATGGGAGGATATAAATTATGTTGGATTTCAGATTTCTGTGGCTTGAATCTTTTGAATAATTGACCGGAGAATCCATCGTTTTGTCATTTTTGAACCGACGTTTCGAATCCCAAGTGGGATCCATCTTCAGGATGAGAGAATGATGATGACAGAAGAGCAGCGGAGAGGAAATAAATAGATAAAGGATGGAAATTTATTGGAAAACCACACAGGTCGGCCTGTGTGGTTTTCCAATAAATTCCATCCTTTATCTATTTATTTCTCTCCGCTGCTCTTCTGTCATCATCATTCTCTCATCCTGAAGATGGATCCCACTTGGGTTTCGAAACGTCGGTTCAAAAATGACAAAACTGTGGATTCTCCGGTCAATTATTCAAAAAAATAAATTATGTTATTTCACATGGACATAGAATATTTTATTGATGGCTAAACGTATGAGTAAAATATTTTTACATGTCGTTAATAATGACTTGTAATATTAACATTGGAATGAACGATTGGGCTTTAACCTAACCAAATACATATATTCATCTTATTTGTTTTTTGTCTATAGAATATTTTATTTATATTTTAAAATGAACATGTATCAAGTAAGTGTTGATCACTAAAAAAATTACACATCTCCGTTAATCTAGGTTAGGACATGATCGAACCGATTCATGAAAGATTTTTTAGAGTCTTCCATCTTTGGCATTATTTAAGGTTTTGACCTTGTCAAAAAGTGCTTGGAATTTAATTTATTGCAATCACCTTGCTCATATTTCGTGTGCTCTATTTATTTCCAATGATGACCATAGGACATGACCTTGGTCAATGATCATGTAATTTCCTAAACATGGTTGGGTGATTTGGGTATGTATTTATAAATTTGTTATAAATTAAATTGATTGGATTTATTTTAATTTTAATTTTATAGGTATTTAAATGATTTAAATTTGATTAAATTTTGACTTAAAAGTTAATTAATAGGTTCTTTTTAAATTTAAATTTATTAAATATTAAAATTAATTTAAACCTAAGTTGTGTTCTACTAGGTTTTGGTGGAATACAACAAAACCATTATGAATTCTACAATCCATAGTTGATCCAAGCGATCTAAGATGTGATGGGGTAGTCTCTTGTAGCTCTAAAATTCTGAGTATCCCAATGCGTGGCCCCTTGAGGAGGGGCAAAACCCCCTCCTATCGAAATGTATTGTTCTGATCCTAGAAGATAGCAACATATATTGTAGGTTCTGTGTCTAGTAACAAAGCTCAGGGGGAAACACCATGTTGTAGGCCCAATGGCAAGTAAAATTGAAGAGGGGGTGCCCACGAAAAGCGATAGTGAACCCAAGATTTGCAATTCCTAATAATCTGTTGGAGAAATCACAGTAGTTTATGAACGATCTTGCCCTGATATGAAAGTTCATGGGTATATGGCTAAAATAATAGGACATTGTGAAATGAATACAGCTTAACTGGAACCCTAAGGGATATGTGCAACTGTAAATAATAGCCAAAGGATTTTTTACAGCTATATTTGTTGAAATGTGGCACCAAGAATATTCCAATTTAATTTTTCCTTGAATTAAATTGTGAATTAAAATCGAATTTAGTCTTAACAACTACTTGGAAATAATTAATTAAGCTATTTTTACTTAATTAGTTAGAGAAATTCAAGTTATAAGTCTTTCTAAAGTCATGCAAGAGTTACCCCTTAAATTAAGGAGATAAGCCTTAAATTAAGGAGATAAGTTTGAGTTATATGTGAGTTGTAATCAATTAACAAAGTTTACTGAGTTAAACCCAGTTAAATTAGTACCAAGCTATTTGAGGAACTAATAGAGAGTAAACAGACAGTTGATACATGCATGCACTGAACTAGTGTACTTGAGTTAACTGAAGATTCCCTCATGAGAAACTCATGCATGTCTATTCTGAGAAAGAACCAGTTAAGATTAAAGACAAGGACATCGTACTATCAGTTGCATGTGTTTTCCTATAAATAAATCTCGTGCATGCAGAAGGAATAAAATTCCTTAACGATTGTGCAGTTCTGACAGCGTGCAAGATGAGGTGATCATGCACTTGGTAGATAAGTTTTCCACTTGGTGAGGTGAATATCATCCGAGAGGAACATCACAAGGAAATAGGAGCTTGGAGCACAAAGAGGAAGGCTGGAGAGCAGCCAATATTGCCTGTGAGGATCTGTGAGGATTGTACTCAGAGATGGCTAGCTATGAGAGCTAAGGCTTTGTATAATTCCTATGTATTTCCACCTTGTATGATAGTACAGATAGTGGGGTTTTTAGCCGAGGCTTTCCCCAAAGTATTTTCATGTGTATTGTGCATTGATTCTTCTTCTTCTGGTTATATTGTTCAACTCGATCTTTAAGCTTCTACAAATTCATAGTAGAAGTAGGTTATAGTATTCTACTTTGATAAATCCATTGCATTATCGGGTTAACCTACGCAATAGATTCTCTACAACATCTGTAGATAGAGGTGAGCAAAAGAGGATTTTCAAGAAAAACCATATTTTATGAATAATGTGGGTATTTTCATGAGGTTTTGTGAAGAATGATACAATCCAGAGAAAGAACCACTTTTCGTAGCTCATGTTTGTGTTAGACTCTTCTCATTATCAAAGGATTCTATGAAACCAATATTTTGGAAGGAATGGGTAATGGAATTGGCACTTTCGTGAAGACTTCAGAGACCATTAAGAAGGGACAATATCCCTGCTACACTTGAATTTTTGTTTACATGGACATATCTCAACTGCTTTCAGAATCCATTGAATTAGAATACCATGATTTAGAAGGGATGCAAAATATTGACTATGAGCATGTGTTGTTAAAGTGTAAGAGGTACCATGAACATGAGCAGCTCATTAGGGATTCCCCCCTTACTCAGGTAGATGTCGAGAGGAATAAAGATGTAGGGGATCAAGATTGTTTTCAATTAGTGGGATCGAGAAGGAATGAAGCCACTAAAATTCAAACAACATAGGTTGCGTTGTGTGAACTTTGAGGTCAGAAGATAATGGATCTAAGAGATAATTGATTCACAATTCTGGAAAAAATTGATAAATAAGGTGAACCAAAGAGGAAGTCAAAGATGTAGGCTATTCAGGTAATGGAAACTAATGATCCAAAAATAAGTATGGTAGAGAATGTAACACCTAAAAGAGAATCCCAAAAGTACCCAAAGGAGTATCAAGGGCTAAAAGAAGAGCTCGCTCGCATGAGTAAAATCTTGGAAATGAAGAAAAAAACAAAATAAATTGGGTTGAAATGAGAAAACCATGTTGGAATTCTTCCACACATCGTCATGAGCAGCTGAATAGGAAAAACCTCTAAATTAGCTTGCAACATTTCCTCCATTTGTTTGGTTAATTGCGTAAGATCAAAATTAATCCAGAAGCTGGAATGCCACCAACCATTTCGGAGAAAGACATTTATTCTCAAATTTCTCCTCAAAATGCACCTATGGAAACAAAATAGTGAGATAGAGGGTTCAAATCCTTAATGGATGTACTCACAGTAGCAGGGGAATACATGTTTCACTTTGGTCAAATGAGCTTGATCATGAAATGTTATCACCTCTCCTACTTATTTTCTCAATGAGAGTCATATCATTGAAAATTTATGGGTTAAATAGGAAAGGCAAGAAATATATCTGATGTCAAATATCAAGCAGGAGAATCTATATATAGTGTTGTTACAAGAATCCAAAGTCCTCGACAAGAGGATGGCAACTATTATGAGTAATTAATTGTGCAATAGTGAGGTAATGGAAATAAACGAGAGACGCACTATAGGTGGTCTAGCAGTTGAATGGAATCCTAGGGTGAGAGTCTTTCAAGGTTGGTTCACAAACCCTAATATTATGTCAAGCCATTTTTGTTGTGTAGGTTTTGGGGAAAGAGTTAGTCTATCAGCAGTTTATGGTCTAGTAGTACATAGTCAGAAGGAGAAATTAATAGCATATCTAAGAAGGGCTTGGTAAGTGCTGCAGGATGAACGTTGGATAATAGGTAGTGATTTTAAATTGATTCAAAACCTACATGGGAAAAGGGGAGGAAGAAGGAGGATGGATCCAATGGTGACATCATTCCAAGAAACCATAGAGGACCTTAAGTTGGTGGAGGTGGAAGTGAGGAATGACATTCACACATGAAACAATATAATGGGGGTTTTTATAAAGTGCCTTGTGGCCTAGATAGATTCATTATATCTAAAGAACCCGTGGTCCAAGATATATTCATTGAGGCAATGATTCTTCGCTACTTGGAATCAAGTCAGTGGCCAATTAGATAATAAATAGATCTCAAGATGGTTCCACGTAACTGACCCTTCCATCTCGAGAGATTTTGGTTTTAGAACCAAAATTTAGTGGAAGTAATGGAATAGCCAAGGCATGAAATAAAAGTTCAAGGAGGTAGCTTGCTACATAAATTCCAACAAAAATTGAAAGAGTTAAAGATCAAAATCAATACTTGGAACAAGGAATAATTTGAGAATGTTCTGATCGAAAAGGAGAATTTATAGGCCCAAATGGAGTAGATAAAGGGCAATATGATTGCGGAGGGTAGATTTGGTCCTATCTCCAACGAGGAAGGGATGATTCTTCAGGATTTAGAATAAAGATGTAAGTAAAAGGAACTACATTGGAAGGAAAATTCTTGCATATAATGGTTAAGGGAAGGGGAGCAAAATAAAAAGGTTATTCCATCGTTCAATGGTAAAACATTGGCACTGTAATCAAATTTTCTCCCTAAACTCTAGGGAATGCAATTTCCTCAATGACCATAAATGAATCAAAGCAGAGTTGGTGTCCGCTTGGTAGGATTTTTTATTTGGCAGTGACTAGGATCGATATGAAGTCATCGACAAAGTTACTAGTTTGATTCCTTCTCTAGTCATCCTAAAGGAGAATTATTCCCTCGTGAGAGAAATTTCTTATGAAGAGGTGGAGGAAGTGGTGAAGGATATGCCTAGCAACAAAGTACCTTAATTGAATGGTTTTACAAGGGATTTATTCAAAGTGTGCTGGTAGTTTCTCGATAAGGACATCCATGCCTTAGTGGAGGAATCTCAATGTTTTCAGCAGGTATGATCTAGTATGAATGAAACTTTTATTACATTGGTTCCTAATATAATAACTCTAGTGATCTAGTGGGTCCAGAACCATCCCTTTTTGCAATGCGGTATATAATTTCATCTCCCTAGTTATTGCTCATAAATTAAAACCCATTCTCAAAAACCTCATCATCTCAAAACATACGAGATTTGTGGAGGGTAGAAAAATCTTTGATCACATTATAGTCACTCATGATGTGGCTTACACACTAAATTAGAGCAAGAGGGTAGGGATGGTGATCCAACTGGATTTTTCCAAAGCTTATGATCAGTTGAATTGGGGCATTCTCATGAAAATGTTGGAGGCCTATGGTTTCTGAGCCTCCTAGATCGATTGGATAAAATCACTCATAACTGATCCTTGCTTCTCTATTTTGATTAGTGGCTCTCGTTCGACCATTTTCATAGCCTCCCACCACTTGAGATAGGGATACCCCATTTTCCCTTTTATTTTCAACATAGTTGTACAAGGGTTACGGCTCTATGTAAATTTTGGGGTTCAGTCTGGGTATTTAAAAGGTGTTCGAAGCCTTGATCAGGATTTTCTAGTGACTCATCAATACTTTGTTGATTATACTATGCTCTTTAGGGAGGAAACTTTGTAAAAGATTTGAGCCCTTGAAACTATCCTCACTGATTTTTAAGATGCATCAAGTGTCTTTATCGACAAGTAGAAATATGGTATGTGCTTTTTCAATGCTCCAAAGTTGATACACAGAAACTTGGCTCAAACCCTTGGTTTCTTATTTCGCTCGCTTTTTGCTAACAACCTAGGAATTACATTAGTTGATAACCCTCTGATGATGAACTATTGGCAAGACTCTAGAGACAAAATTTCAAAGCGTTTGGTGAATTGGATGTCTATATCATCAAATATTAAGGGTAGATCCCCTCTATTGAAGGTTATCTTTGAGGTTGTTCTAGTGTACCAATTGTTAGTCATCCTAGCCCCTAAATGAATCTATAAGCAACTCATTTCTATATTTCCAAAATTTTTGTGGCAAGGATCTCATCTCTTGCAAAAATGGGCACTAGTAGCAGGGGAGAAACTTTTCCTCCCAAAATGAGGTAGAGGACCATGCCTTCGAGATTCTTAGATGCTCAACAAGATTATGGGAGAAAAGTTTTGATGGAGTTCATTGTTGGGGGGTTGAGAAATGTGGAAGAGCATATTGGAAGGGAATTATAGCTCAGGATTTTCTATGGTTGAAAACATTAGAGCCAAAATGCCCCCCCTTGCTCTCCCCACTAGAATTTAGTGCCAAGAAGTAGAATTAAATTCCAGGATCACTTTATTTTAATTTTTTATGACATTCTAGCTATATTCTTGGAGGATTTATAGCAAGAAATGTCATTCCTAGGGAGAGAGGAGGATATCTGACCTAAATGGGAATTTACTCAAGCTTAGGGGACATCAAAGGTGATAGGTTATTGGAGATAAATGACTCCTCATTCTCACTTGAGAGATTGAAAGTTAGTAGAAAACTACGCAGCAATACGATAAGTTCAAAATGTTTTAATATTTCAACATGTTGTGCAAGATAGGAAAATATATATTGCAACATAAGGGGAAAACTTATGGTGGGGACACAAGCTATTAGGAACATTACCTATTATGGAAGCCTATGGAATTAAAGGGGATTTTATGGAAATTCCCTACAAACCATTACGATGGAATATTTGTACCCTCAAGTTATGGCCAAAATTTTATCATTTCCTTTGGCCCATAAACTGACCGTGGCTTCTAACTTGTGGTTATCTTCAGAAAAAATAATTTATTGGGCCATCCTGGTGTGCTTTATTCAAGAATAAAGAGGAGAATATGGAGCATATTGCAACTAATTATTTAATTGTCGAAGATCTATGAGAGAATGTGCTAAGAATTTTTGGCTATTTGGATTGCTCACCCAAGAGTCCTTGGGAAACCATTGAATAATGGCGAGGGTCAATTTTTAATAGTCAAGTAATCACCTCAGAATTCTTGCCTTGGGATTCCTACTTTAGAATATTTGGAAGGAGAGGAAAATAATAGTATTCAAAAATCAGCGATCCTCTATTGAGGTAGTTTGGAAAATTGTTTTGGAAATGTGAGGGAGACAATCCTTCTAGATCAATAGGTAGAAGATCAATATGTATTGGAGAGGAGGAAGCATTCATTCTTAACAAGTTGGAACTTTTTCAGGCGATGATCCATCTCCTTCATTCTTCTTATTTCCTCTTGATTCATTCATCAATATGAACTTTGACGAAAACTTTAAAGGAAAAACTAAGTAGGCTAGATATGGGGGTATCCTATGGGACAATTTGGCAAGAGAATTAAGTTTGTTTTCTAGTTATTGTGGGTATACAACAAATAATGTTGCATAATTTATGACAAAATGGTTTAGTTTTGGGATGAATATTGGGCTTGACTAACATACAAATTACAAGGGACACACAGCGGGTGGTGAGTACTATTCAGAAGATAATAAATGGTTATCCAATTTCAAAGGTGATCAAAATTTAATTCCATGAACATGAGGCAACCAGGTTTCGAGAAATTCTTTTCTATTTTACTTATGTCATAACCTCTCACACTAGGATATCAGGAAACCATGTCATTGATTACCTAGAAAATTTAGGTATCATAGGTTTCTACCCTAAATTTCAACCTCAGCAGCCTCCACCACAGTGCTCGAGAGATATCGAGCACTTGGAAAGATTACTTGAGTGTGAAAAGCTCTACTCGAAGGGGGTGATCAATGAAGGGATAGGGGCTCATGAAGGAGAATTTAATCCCCTCCCACGATGTGTCTGAATGCAAAGACGTGTTGAATAAGCTAGTATGGGCATGCAGAGTATGAATTTTTTAGATCAAACAATGGTTATTTTTATTTCTTAGATTGTTGTGGGCATGAATGGTTGGTTTTAGGGAATGGTAAGAGTGTTTTCGATGGGGATTTTTTGCTGTAGATCACAGGGTGGGTATGTTTCACAGCCATACCCTACCCTTAGTTTTGTGAGCTCAAAGATATGTAGTAATTCAAGTATTAATATAGTCAGTTCTTCTAAAGAGTTGGTTTTAGATGTAATCGTTTGTGACCGTGGTTTTTTATGTGTAGTCCTAGTCATGGGTGAGTTGTCAGAGTTGTGGTGATGAAACCTCCTAATGGGCCTAGTCACTTCAATGTCAACTACGGTGGTTTCCCCTATCCTCTAGGGTTAAGTAGATATTATGTGCATTATTTTAATTTCTTTTCTTCCTCAGATTGAGCGTGTTTTTGGAGTAGTGTTTGGTGTTTGGTGGGATTTAGCTAGGAAGGTCATCAAGACTAGTGGTTACTCTTTTGCAGTTGGTGGCATTCACTTCTAGTAGGCCAGGGTGGTGCCATTTATGTAGCTCTTAGAGGCGATGGGACTTCATCTTTTCCAGTAGGCCCTCACAATCTCGTGTAGGGGAGAGGGGTTTGTAGTAGTTTGGATTTCTGGTTATACAAGTGGTGGGCAGGCTGTATTGAGGGTGGTCTCTAGGCAGACTCACCTTGGAGGAAAAAACATGGGCAACCTTGCAATACAGGGATTTTTGAAGTGTGGAATTTCATTGTATAATCATTCTCATTAGTTGATGAGGAGCCTTCGTCATTCGAGCATTTCTTTCATCATGACAGTGGGTATTTTGAGATGGATTTTTTGAGGGGGTTGTGTGGGGGTCGGTGGGAGAAACATGAAATTCCAACACGAAAGAGCTTAGGGAGGCACTCACTATCATGGCTAAAGTGTACTACATCATGTATAACAAGAGGATTATGGTGAATAGGTGAAGAAACTCCATGCCATCTCATCTAGATGAGTGGTCTTACTTATACCCTTTAAATCTTTATAAGTACAACTAAACTAGGTCTTAACCTTTGTTGAAAATCTTTCCCATGATCATTGTGATGATCACAATGAGGTCATTTATTTTATGAAAAACCTATAGCATAATAAGTTCCATATGATGGATCATTTGGTTTCCCTTAGTCAAGGACAAAGGAGGCTTCAAGAGAGGCTAAACCACCTTTAAGGAAGAATGGTCCACTTGGAACCACATGTTCATTAGGGCTTTCATCTGCCATAAGGAAATGATTAGGATTTTTTAGCTCTGGGTAACATAATTAACATAAAATGACTATTGGGTATATTTTGATACTTGGGATATTTTGTTTCCTTTGGAAAACTAGTGTATAGTCCTCTAGCTTCTTGTTGTTTTTGTCATTAGTTTTCTGTTAATACCACCTGGCCAAAAAGTATGGTAGCACTGAGGCCAGTCGAATTTTGATGCTAACATCCTCATGAAGTTAAGTGTATTAGATTTTAAGGGATTTTATTTGTAAAATGGTTAAACGATCAAATTTCAGAAGAATCTAAAGTTGAGTCTGATTCTCAAGACAATTTAGCAAATTACCAGACCGAAAATCAAATCCATTATATAAGGTAAAAATATCTCATATTGATTGTTTTTACGTGTACGTCTTCTATTAATAAATGTTAAATTTAAAACTTTTGTATATTAAATAGTTATATATCTTTTTTAAACATGATTTATAAATATTATTGGTATAAAATATTATATTTATAAATATTATTAGCATAAAATATTATGTTTACTAAATATATAAACTTTGGATATTATAATATTTTTAATGTTTGGGCATAAGAATTATTTAGTTTCTCCCCTATGTTAATAATGATATAAGTAATTGGTTTTATTGTTATTTGCTTAAATTTAATTGATTTTATTTTTATAGGTTTTAGTCCTCTGAAAAAGACTAAGATTATGGAAATTTTGAAAAAAGAATGTATGTAGTAAGAGAAATTTTAAGAGATTACTCATCTTTTTTTGGTGAAGCCATGTGTAATATCCTTGGTGTAGTTGTTTTTACAGGCATGATTATTTTATATTTAATTGTAAATACCGTTTGACCATTTTGCTATGACGCTATGACTTAGTTTGGATATTTAACTGTGGGGTCATGTGTTAATTTTACTGAATTATGAAAACAATTTATGGTGAATAAGTTTTTGTAATGTTTTTTGGAATATTATTGGAAATAGCATGTTCGGTTTCCTTTTTTTCCAAGTGTTTGTTAAGTGGTTATGTTGATATGGTAGACCATCCTGAATTCTCCTTCCCAAATTCTAGAGAGAAATATTGTTGCATGGGAAACAACATAATGTGAGAGAAACATTATGGTGTCTGGAAAAGATAAGCGTAGCTAAAGCCAAATGTGTAGTTGTGTAAGAACATAAGCATAAACACAATGGGATAAAAATACGTGCTTATGAAGAAAAAATTTTAGATAAGCTTAGTTGGAAAAAAAATGATTTTTCATACCTTGGAAATAAGAAAATCCTAGGAAAAAAGGATATAAGACCTTAAAAGAAAGACACTACTAAAAATATTTTAGCAAGAGAATTAATAAATATGATTGAGTGGAAAGACTTTGAACAACTATGTTGTGGACATCTAAGAGGAAGGCAAGGAGCCTAAGCTCACGGGGGAGTTTCTAATGAGAAACTACTAGGTCAGGAGGAACAGGCCTTTCCCCACATTATTCTGAAATAGATTCTTATTGTTCAAATAATTCATTAGTTGTGAAGCCCTAACTATATTTTTTAGTGATTTATTGGATGGTTCAACAAGTTTATTATGGTTAGATAAATTGTTGTATTATTTATTATTTCATGGAATTTACTTAATGTTATGTCATTTTATTCTATACTTTATTGTTTTAATAGTTCAAATGAATTTACATTCAATACGGTTATACATTAAGTAAGGTGTCTAGTTAAACCTAAAATTTAAACAAAATCAAGAAAGCAAAGGTATAAATAATCAACTAGAATAACTGACCTACTTACTGTTACTTAACGATCTGCCTGCATGGTGCCAAGATTAACCTCCATGATAAAATAAAGGAGGTTATGTGGGAAATAAATATAGCCACATCTGGTGTAGAAAAAGGATGAGGCATTAACATATCAAAACCCCTATAGCATAGTTGAACAACGTCCTGGCCATATCCAAATGGAAATGACAATTTAATTGGAGAATAACTCCTTTTCACCCAAATGCAAAACCTTAGCATAGATTGTTGTTAATTCACCATGCTAAATATGGATTTTCCATTACCATTCCATCTCCTATCATGTGAATTCACATTATGTCATGTGTTGATTGCTAACATTAACATATACAATCATTCCATGTGGTAAGGATGTTGACCTATCACAAGTAACCAAATGCCACCTAGTTAGGGTTAAAGGCACAACAACCATATAAACAAAAAATATTTCAAAGTGTCTATTATACCCAAAGAACTATATCAATATCTGGGAAAGAAAAATAGATTCATGAATTAACTTGTTGTAGCAGTTACAACCACCCCCCAAATGTTTTCCTTAGCTTTGTTTTGGAGCCTCCCTATAAACTATCCTCAATAGAATGTCTTGGCTTGTCAAGTACACAAGCCTCGATGGTTTCCTAGTAGCAGGAAAACCTGTGCATGAAATCTTATTACATTCTGCTAACATGCTGCTTTCCCGAACCTAATTCCGAAGCAGGCTAAATAGCTCCCTCAATAAATTTCATAATTCTGGAAAGGAACCAACCTTCGCTCCAGAAATTGTGCAATCCTATCTAGCAGCCTATTGGCCTTAGGAATTGTGTAATTATGCATGTCAAAATTCCCTAAATAAAATACCCAATCTGACCCACTGGGACTGCTCAACCCAGAAATTACGCAGTTCTAGGCGGTAGTCAACTGCTTAGCCCAGAAGTTGTGCAATCCTTTTGGGAAGCTAGCCCAACTTCCTCCCAGAAAATGCGCAAAATCTTTCCTCAGTCAGGTAGGATGTTGCATGAGCCATCAGGTTGACTAGTTCCACCCAAGACTGAGGAAACTTGACATGCATACATAGGCTTCCTTTTCCTGAAATAGGTAAAAGAAACATGCAAAAGGAATCCCTAGATTTTAGGGAGCTATTTTTAGCAGTTGGAGGTTACATGCAAAGATCATTTCAGAATCTTTCCTCCAAGTGTCGCTTTTTCCTAGATTTGTGCCATGCACATCTTCAGCATCAAACTTATTTATTCAACACTTCAGAGCACATTTACTCACAATGACCTCAGAGCTCTAACATCTCGTAGCACATCGAGGAGTCTTCGACACATCCAGCTCAAGTATTTACGGGTAAGTCCTCTCAATTTGTCTTTTGTAGCATTTTTGTCACTTTTTTCTTTTGGCTTTATGAGTGTTGTCTGATTGTTTCTGTGAACACTTGCTATCATTTGCATGCATATTAACTTGTACTACCACTGTTCCAGCTTTTGTTGGCATTTTACTATTGTGGCATCCATGACACTATTTTGCACAAATGGTCGTTGATTCAGCGACTCGCTTCAGCCACATGCATGTTGTTCCATTCTCTGAATATTTCATTTAGTATTTTCATGCATGATAATTCACTCCTCCTTACACTCAATATCACCATGCCTTCAAATTCACATTTTCTTTAAGTTGCCCATTGGCTGGTCCAGGCATCCTTGGCCCAGAATTTGCCTTACCATGACAGCATTACGCAATCCTGACAGGGCAGGCTCTGCCTTCCTCTCATAAAATGCACATTTTTACCCAGTGACTTCCCTCAAGTCTTGCATTGCACAATCCTAAGAGACAGTGACTGTTAGCCCATAAAATTACACAATGCAGTCACTGGGTCGACAACCCTTTCCAGTTGGAATTGCACATTACGCAATCCTAACAGCCAACAGACCCGTCTGAATTGTGCATTGTACAATTCTAATAGCTAGCCAGCCTCCCAACAACCTAAATTGCCTTTTATGCAATTTCGACATCCAGTCTCCCAGCCTCCCAAGGAAAATTGCACAATCCTTGCCAATCAATCCTCGAGTATGTTGTATGTTGTTCCTCAAGTTTTATTTGGTTTTAGCTGACATATTTGTTTCTATGAATGTCACCATGTCTCCGGATCTAGCAGGTGTTCATCCATATCTCAGTAGTTCAAGATCAATGGCCTCCAAGAGAGCAAAGATCAAAGGACACTGAAAGAAGTGAAACTAGAGTAACAGTTGAATGCGTGTCTACAAATTCATCGATCTATGAAGACATCAATATGATTGTAGATAAGGAAATCAAGATTAAATGCAAAGAGGTCAATAATTCATTTGTAGGAACATTTGGCGAAGACCTCAAATACCTCCAAGTCTATTTGAACATTCACAAGTTCGGCTTGTACTAGATTGCATGAATGTATCTCATGTTCCCATGCACAAACATGATACATTTGATCATCTCTCACACTGATCCTGAGATGATGACATTGAGCAGTGTTAGTGGGATGGAGATTGCTACCTTCAGGGCATAGGATTATGAATAGATGTACCATATTTCAAAGCCTGTGGTCACCATGGATACACCCTTCAGCATACCTAGTAGCCATGGGAAGTCTAGGGATATCTTGAAGAACTGGGTGAAGGAGTTGGCCAAATTCAGGATGATGCTCAACTAGATCTACAAGACAAAGATATTGCAGGATGCATATCAATACTTGGTCATATTTTCATGTCACTTGTGTGGGCAAGAGAGCATGAAAACCTTCACACAGAGTTGGGTGATCGCATTGGACCAACTAGCTAGTGAAGGAGAAACATGCAACTAGTCCAACATGTTGGCTCACTAGCTAAAGGAATAGGTAGGAAGAGCTTGATAGTTGCCCATAGGTTAGCAAGCATAAATCTACATGTCCTCTTACATCTTGGATGCAATGTGTCCCCGTCAAGATCTCTTGTGCTTGAATTGGGCATGGACATCAGCAGAGACCTCTATGAACACTTATTGTAAAACATTGTTGGAATGCACCTTAAGAGGAGTTATCACATAGCTGTCCAATCATTTTGTCACCTCAGTGTACAAGGTGATATTTGAACAGGATCCACCCTGCATGTCGAAGGTAGCAATAGAGGCACTGATCGATATAGCAGATTGGTATGCCTCATCGTTTGGCACCTTCATACAGATGTACAACACATAGAATCCTATGCATGTCCTACTAAAGTTTTCCTTGGACAAGCTCGTCAAGCAGGAAGTATCATACCACATCTCAGCAGGACTGTTATCTAGGGTGAAATGGAAGAAGAAGGCACCTTGGAGTGCTCTTCTGTTACGGATCAAGTTATACGAGATAAGGAATTTCAAGCATGCGAATGTTGAAGTAGAGGAGATCAGGAAATATCCATTCAATGCACGAAGCTACAATCTGTATGACCCTCATTGTCTTGTAAAAGATCACTACACGAGAGTACAATTTCAGTGGATCCACAGGGCATGTCATTGGGCAGAGGAGGACCCATGGAGATATTTTTATTGCTTCTCTAGGCCCAATGAACTAGTCAAAATAATTGTGGAATGGTAAGCAAAGCAGCATCCTGGAGAGCACCAGTAGTAGCAATGGCATAGGAGAACATACTAGTGTGCGACATAGGCTAGATGAATATTGTCAATAGCATGGAGGAGGAAAAAAGATGCAAGTTAGAAACAGACCCACTTGTGCAGAAAGTAACATTAGAAATAGAGGAGAAGAGGCAATACAGCGACAAGAGGAACACACAAAGGATGAGGGAAAATAGAAAATGGAGGAAATAGAGAAGGAGTTGCATGAGTTGAAGGAGAAGCTCTAGAAGGAGAAAGAGTTACACTGACAGGAGAAGGAAGCACAAAAGGAACAGGTACAGTAGGGGGCATAACATGCATAGATAGATGAAACTGCACCCTTATAGGTAGTCAACTCATCTAAAAAACTAGCACCAAGCAGGAAGAGTGAGAAATCACAAGAGCAGGAGTTTTCTCAAGGGATTGAAGAATCATATGAGAAGATGAATATGGACATGGAGAAATAGGGTTTAGAGTAAGAAATTAACCTCATTCCTCAACACCAAGAGGTCGACCCACTAGCTTCACCAGATCTGGAGGTGGAGCAAGTCCTAAGTGATCAAGGAGACACTGAAATCCTTGGAGATAATCGAGAGGGAAATATGCACATGATCTCATTCGATGAGTCCCAACATAGAGTTGTGAAATATTGTAGAATGTCAAATCTAGAAGATCACACATATCCTATGCAATTTGAGGAATGAGTGATCATGTCTAACATGCGGAAGCATCCGGTAGCATTGGTCGATGTTACCAAAGAAAATGTCGAAGCCACTAGCTCAAGTGTTTACTTCTTGATAGTATAGAACAAGCAAATGGCTAGGAAGATATAGATGGATAAGTAGAGAGGAGAATTGGTTACAACATCCTCATGAGTAGAATTGAAGAAGAAAATACTAGATAAAGTATTGTCTCTTGATACAGTCACACGGGCATTGTATTCCAATTTTGGTACGATGCATAGGGCAATTTTCCATCTCAACGATTGGCAGTAAGGATGTGCTAGGAGAGCACATATCTTGTCGAACGTGCATGTTGTTCTTGATTACATTTAAACATGGACAATGAGATACAAGGGATCCCCATTACACTTGCCCAAGATCATGAAGCCTAGAGCGATCAAGCTGAATGCATGCATTTAGAGTCAGATCCAAAACTTGAAGACCTCCTGCAGCTCATCACTAGTCTACAAGCTTCCCATGTAAATGTATTTAGGAGTATGGATGTTATTGTGCACGAACATGTGATCTCATCTATTGGGACACTCACCCAAGAAAATACAAAGGCACAAGTCTGACTAGAGCTCAAGTTGATGTGCATAACCACTAGCCCAGACTTGGTGATTAGTGCAGACACCATGAAAAAGTATGTTTTTGTTCTAACTGCACTCAATAAAATGATGTGCATGCTATTATATGAGTTGGACAAAGGAGCCTGATCAGTGTACTCGGATTCTATGTACGCAAGAGTTTGTTTCCAGAAAGATCTCACCCTAAAGTTCAAGGACACCATCGCAGAATACCAAGTTTGGCATCAATTCCCTACTCTCGACCACCATTGATGAGCACCAGTATCACAGCATGAATGATGCAACACCTGGAGCTACCATCTTTACTTTATCAACCCGGGTTCGTAAAAATTGGAGGTGACAGTGTTGTATACACAAGTATAAATGATGGTTCTGCCTTTTGTCACTATTCAGCTAGTGAGAGACCACTAGGGTTTTCAAGCCATACTTCTATGGATTCAGAAGAAACTTGGTTGTTGATGAAAAAAAGAGATATCTACTCTAGGACAAAGCTTATCTACTGCAAATAATGAAAATGACTGAAACCTTATGCTAAAAGCACACCCTTCTCTAACTAATTGCTGAGAAACTATGCTTTACAAAAATTCCAAACCAACATGTATTAAAATGCTACTATCTAAAGCATGGAATTTCAAGACATCAAACATCACTACTGTGCATGTAAAGGACTAAAATAAATATATTTCTTTATTTTTATTCTTTTTCTAGAAAGTCAAGTGTAAACCCTAATATCTTTTGGTGATGTGGCAGGTTGTTTACTAATGACGGTGGATGTTTGGGAGGTTTAGGAGATGATTGGAAGGTTCGGGAGACTCTTGGGTGACCTGGTGTTGCTTTCTAGATGTTATCCCTCAATTTGGTCTCAAAACAGACCACTACAGGAAAACCTACAAGATGTAGTAGAAACCTTCAAGATTCCCTATATTTCTATAGGATAAAATGGAGAGAAAAGTGATGGTTGTTGGAGGAGATGTAAGGCTTAGGGAAGGTGGTGTATAGGTGGAATGTAGTGACAAAATTCCCAAGATCACTCAGAACTCAATACCAAGGTTAGGAGATGGTTGGATTCACTCAACATGCTTGGAGGAATTTCTATGTAAAATTATGAGACTAGCAAAGATCTTGGTGAAAGAAAGGGATGACTATTAATGGATGAAGTTTGGAGGTAGTTGCCTGATATAGGATCACTTTATATTTTTGAAGCACCTACTCTACCTCAAACATTTATAATTGCAACAAAGTCATGTAAACAAGAAGAATTCTTACAAGCTAGAAAAGAAGAATTTAATGAACTAGTTGTCTATCTCATGCATGAATACAATTGCTAAACAAAATCAAATCATGGATGACATCTATTGAAAGAAAAAATATGGAAGAGATGGCAACTAAATCATACTCTTGCAAAAATTATCAAATGCTAGATTAAGTAAAGTAAACTCTAAATCTTATGAAGAAATTGAAATCTATCCTTTTGGGGCTTCTTAAGGGTCTTTTCCTCAAATCATGGAACCTGAGGGAAGAGGTGAGGCCAAGATACCTACTGACAGCTTTGTGGTGCTCCTTTTATATATTCTACCCTGCTACTAAAGTAAACCACAACTGGAAGCAAGCTAATAAACAACTAATGAAATCCACAATATTTTCAATGAAATACTTCTACAGACAATTTAACCATGATTCTATGAAACTAAGCTAATCATAAAGATACAAGAAGAGGAGACTTTTCTACTAGGGCTGGGCACTAACCCAAGACCTTCAGCCTTCTAAGTCAACTCAGTGCTAGATCAAGAAAAAGGTCATTCTCATTATCAAAACATAAAACTACATCAATGTCTTCCACAAGTCTAAAGCTCGAAAATAACTAATGTTTTTGCAACAAAAAATCGAATCGTAATGAAGCTCTAAGCCTCTCTACTTATACAACTGAAGTCTCCAATGACTTCCTTAAATATAGGGAGTCTTGGCTCCCAAACTTGAGATGAACTAACTCTTTTTCTATCGCTTGCTCGACTACCTTTTGAACTTCATGACTCGGCTCCTTGCACTTCGAGCTGGTGTGATTAATGTAGGAATATTCAAGTGGGGGAGGAGTAAATGAGGATGATTTACCTCCTACAAATCCTCTCCCTTGTCCCATTTGAGTTTCAAACATTATTCTTGCAAAACTTCCTTGATTTTTTTTGCCAAACTTGCATTCAATGCATATTAGTCCACTAGGCATAATATCTCACTTTAACTCATCTAATTAAACAAAATATAATCAAAACATGTAATAAGTTGTGAGAAGAGTTGATTTTACTAAGCTAGGAGGTGATTTAAGGGCCATATAATTACCCAATGATGAGGCTCATCATGACCCTTCCACAGAAAGTGTTTCTCATCATCTGAGAATCTCAATAAATATCCATGTCTTTCATAGCTCTAGTGGCTTCCCTGACATCCCATGCCTCTGTTGTGGTTTCTTCTTCTTGTGCATAGAATCCTGCCTTCTTTTCTACCTCCTCTCACTACCTTCTTTCTTCCTCTTACTTCCTTCCTTCCAACATCCACAAGAGCATTGGGGGACTCAGTTTTAGGCCAATCCAATTGACATTGATCCTTTGGATGGATTCCTTGTACATGTGTGTCCTTTTCAGTACTTCTCTCATCCTCTAAGGAGAGTGGTACTCTATGCTCTTCAAACTATATGGCAACGTATTCCATCACCTTAGGAAAGATTGCATGCTATCATCCCCTAATAATCTGAATATGTCCTCAAAATGTGTAATTGCTTGCTCTTGGGCAGCAAGAGGCCTAGGTGCAAGTTGAGGATCATTTGGAATTAAATTATGTGTACGGATGACTGCCAATGGATTGGACTGCTCAACTCTAATCATATGAGGCTTTGTTTGTTCTCTTTCAAATACCTTCTTCATTTCTGCAACCCTTGCTTCCTCATGGTTCATCCATGATAGCAAAACCATCAACTGTGAATCCCCTAGCTTTGCATTAGGGTCCCATACATTCATGTCTGTTAAGGCCATGTTTTGAAAATAAAAATGAGACATCTTGGCCCTATCTTCTAATGTACTTTGATCACAAAGATCAATGCACTATCTATAATCCTGGAATGGCATAATGCCTCTTTGTGCTAGTGTCTTGATTTGGAACTACAACGATTGTTCCTTAAGGTATAGTGCATATACTTAGCTCACATCCTACACTAGATTGCTTCCAAAAAGAGACTGGCCATGGATGCTAGTTGATTCTCTCCTTCTTGTAGTTGTCCTCTAAACCATGTATTCTCTGCCTCTAACTAATTTTTCATGATGGCCTCTCTATCCCTCGAGCTACTTTGCTCTCTGCCCATCTCTTTGAGCTTCTCTTCCATGTTACCAATGTCGTCCACTCCCTTGGACTTAGCAATCTGCATCCATCTATGAGTTCCAGCTCTCTCCTCGTTGAGCTCAAAGAATAATGGAATGGAGAATTTTTCTGGAATGACCCTACCCACCTCAATAAATTTGTAGTAGGAGTCAAGGTTAGGTTGAGGACTAGGCTCCTCTAGCTATGGGTCCTCTCTCTTTGGTTATGGCTGCATATTTCTCTCCTCATCCAATCTTTGAGTTTCCTGCAAGTTTAGTAGAGTTTCTAGTAGGACTTCCTCTGCTTCCCATAGGTCCTCCTGAGTATCTTGGTGGATTCCTTTTCCTTTGGATGAGGTATACCTGGTTACATGCCTTCTCACATAGGTGATAGGAGACTTGGAAGAGGTTTCGGCTCAGGATCCTTCTTGTTGAGTTTCTATAGGAGGAGCTACCTTCTCCTGTTATTTAGGTGAGTCCTCAATAATAATGGGAACTTTTGTTGGAGTTTGGGGTTTTCCCTAACTTATCATTGTGCTTTTCCTTATTTTGATCTATAAGGAGGCCTGCCTTTGTCTTTTGCCTTTCTGTTTGATAGGGGTGCTAAGGCAAGTGACGGAAACTGCTGCCTCTCTCTCAATTGGTTATGGAGACACCCTAGGTGAGTCCTTTTTGTCTTTTGCCTCAAATTTTCCATTTCCATTTTCCTCTATCGTTTTCCCCTCTTCCTCTCCTTCTATATCCTCATCTTGTTTATCAGTCTCCTCCTTGACATCTTCCTATGTCTCCTCATCACCTTCCTTCTCTTTCTCCTCTTCTTCATCCCGTTGCACAAAAGAATTGTGACCTTGCCATTCTGTAATCTGTGTGAGTCTATTATCACTCATGCTTTCCTCCTTTGCAAGTCTTAAGCCTCATTTCCTCATATCAAGCCTTGAAAATAAGAGAAAGCCCTTAAAAGTCTCTAAAACTCTGGTTTCACACTTTCTCTTAGTATTACCTGTGGTCCTGCACCTAATGATCATGTTCCATGTGCACTTGAATGCTTTGTCTCTATGTTATGGGTGTGAATCCCTGTAAATTTAAAAAGGCGCAAGTATATTCTTAAAAACTCACTTTGAGTCATTTCTAGTAGCTTTTGGAAGGAATCTTGAGGTGGCAAGTTCGCTCCCTTAAGGTTCATGCATCCCATACCATAAGGAGCTAACCCCTTGATGTGAGGAGTTTATCCCTTTGAAGGAGGACTCTATCCCTTCATAACTGGACCTGTAACCTCTTTCCTTTGCACTATAAAATGAAGCATTGGGCTGGTTACTGAGGAGGTTGAAAGCTGAATATTTTTGAGGTGAAATGCTGCTAGAACTTAGTCTTCCAAATTGAGCCTTTCTGAGGAGAGATTACATACCTCTCTGATCTCATTTCGAAGAGTGTGAGGCTTGTCAAAGTAAAGGAGATTCTTGTTTTGGACCTTGGGAAGAGCTTGTACAACATCAAGGCTAAAAATGTTGTAAGGTTCTTCTATTTCAAGTTAATACAAATAAGTTTTTTTTTCTTAATAAGTTGTGTTTTATGGTTTATTTTATGGATTTCTTGATCACCATAATGAACATGATTTATGATATTAGCTATGAAGGTGTTATTTGATGTGTGCTTATTTGTGATTACAGGTTCTCAAAAGGAAACTCTTTCAGATGATTGAAGGATGGCTGCTACAAACTAGCGTTGGACTTAAGGTAGGGTCTGGACACCTCTATAGTTTTTGTTATGAATCGTATATGTTTAGAGAAAGATAGATTTGATTGTCCTGCTTGTTGCTAGATACCTTTTGATACTAGGGAGATCGGCCTTGTTCGCAAGATTGATTTATTCGGTCAACAAATTGGCGACTGTACTCGGGAACTGAATTTGGTTTTTGGTTTTCCTTTGTCTTTGACTTGTGAAACTTGTTTTCATTTCTCGTTTTTTCTTGATGTGTGTGGGA
This sequence comes from Pinus taeda, assembly GCA_000404065.3. Classification (NCBI taxonomy): domain Eukaryota; kingdom Viridiplantae; phylum Streptophyta; class Pinopsida; order Pinales; family Pinaceae; genus Pinus; species Pinus taeda. The sequence goes on along the minus strand of APFE030173378.1, from coordinate 106,678 downwards.
TTGGGTAACTTTTAGGATCTGGATTTTTTTTTGTTTTTTCAAAGTTTACAAGAAGATCGCATTTTCTCTTCACAGACAGTGCGAGCATCTCTGCACTTTTCCTTTGGTACACAGAGCGGTACCTCATATGGTTCTTCTAGAAGCCTACAGACCCTGTGGAATATTTTTGGAAAACCTAAGATGTTTTCTTTCAGTTAAGTTTAAGTTTCATTTATGAATTTTAGTGTCTACCTAGATCTACATGTATTCTGTCAAATATCTCTTGTGAATGAGTTCCATCGGTATTTTTGTTTTAGATGATTTTATAGAAGTTTTGCATGCCTGGAGTGGTTTTCACTTGGGATCTGTAGTGACTCAAAGACCAGAAACCTAAGAAACCTTAGATTACCCTGGTGTCTTTTTGTCTTCTTGATGAGTCTGACTAGTTTGTGAAATCTATGCTTGCTGAGAACTAGACTTTGTTTTCTCTTTGGAAATCTTTGAACGAACTTGGTTATAAGTTTTGAATTTCATTTTATAAAAAAGCAAACATATCTGCATGATTTTTTATTGATTTGTTATTCTAAATGAATTAATCCTTAGTTTACTGAACAGCTAAGTAAAACTTCCTTAAAAAGAATTGAAGCTTTTATTTCAATTAGGCTTTAAGAAGTTTTTAGATCTCAAGATTAGTTTTGTAGTTTTGAGTACTTTCTAGGAATTCTAGATCTCTTTTGAAAGAATTTGTTTTTGTAGTTTTGAGTGTTGAAAAGGAAAGGGATTTATTGTGAGCATAATTAGTAGCCTCGTTTAGAGTTCTTATTGAGAGAGACAAAAATATTTTCCTTTCATTTACATGTTGAAAGAAAGATTTGTTTTTTAAATAATTGCATTCTCAAACTCTTTCTTTTAGCTAGAAATTCATTGAAAGAAAAATGGATTGTTTATCATTTTAGGTGCATTTTTTAGTGTTTTTGGAGTCGAGTCTTCACACCATCAAAGTTTCAATTCCATACCTATTCATTTAAGAAAGAACCTATAAAAGTAACATTTAATTAAAATTGATTTAGTAATCTTTTTTATTTCTAGGGCTCTTATCACCAATATAGCTTAGGCTAGTATCTTGGAGTAGAGAGTAATTAACTCTCCAAGATAGTTAAAACAAACAAGTAGCTATATCTTGTAGTAGGAAATAAATCCAATTGTAATTGATATAATCTGGGAAGCTCCTCTTAAAGGAATCAATCATGAGACCATGTCCAAACCTTTGAGACAATAAGTCTGTCTCATTGGGAAAGATAAAAGATTTGCGCATATTATAAATCATAAACCTCGAATTAACCATTGTTGAGGAGCCTGAGGTCACTTGTTGGTAAACCTCAGATTGATCATGTCGAAGAGTCTTCAAGGGGATTGAGCTTTTTTACTCTACCCTTGTGCGTAGATCGGATCGTAGACTGTTTCCCCAATTGTATTTGTTCCTATTGGTAACCTTAGTGTCCATAAACTTAAGATTATTTCCTAAGGTGATGGTGAAGGATGGGTCTCACTGTACCTAGAGTAGATGTTGACTAGACTCACTTGGATTCTCTGGGGGGTTCTCTTCACTTGAGATGGTTTTGTGAAGAAACTTGTGCCAATATGTTTCATTAAGCAGGTTGTTGAGGTAACTATTCCAACTACTCTTTCTGTATTAAATTCTACGATGTTGGATTTCATCACTAACTAGCTTTTTTAGTACAGGAAGTTACTATTTGTGTGTGGTTTGAAATCATAGATTTTTAGGCGTGTGATTCAATTGTTTGTTTCTTTAGAGACTTTAGGTGGTTTTATTGAAATTTTTCTATGTGTGCGTGTCGGTAATTAAATATTTAATCGTGGCTAAATTATCGAGACAATCTTGTAGGTTTCGGGGGGAGCTTCTTGAGTATACACCAAGCTAGCTTGAAGGGTTATGAGTTGTTGTATCTCCTAGTGACAGTAGAGTTGGGTCACCAGAAGCTAGAGAATCATCCTTATTTTTTCATCCTAATTATCAAGTATAGACAATGGAGTATATTTCTGAGCCAATTTCACTTTTCGAAGTTACTGGTAGTTTTTCACCTACTAGTGAATTAGCTAAAGAACCTGAAATTTCTGAGCCTGAAACTGAGCCTACTCCTACTCCATCTTCAGGATTTGCTTCTCCAACTTCTAGTGGTCCTGGTTCACCCAAGGTAGGCAATATCATTACCCAAAATCTTCCTTCTAGACTCATTTCTATTGAAGAACTTGTTAGTCCAGATGAAGATATAACTCTCCCTGAAAATTAACCAACTTTAGAACTTAGGGAACATGAATCAATTTTCTACAGTCCTTTTAGGAGTGACCCTTGCTACGTATCATTGAGAAATTTTTTAGAAAACTCGGGTCTTAGTTTTTAACCACCTCGAATTCCTTTTCATCCTACTCCTAGAGGTTATTATCCTCCTTTGAATATGTCAAGATGGTCATCTATGTTTTCCCAAACAACGGAAACATTTTTATATGGCAGTCCTTCTGTTCCTTCGGGGTATCAGTCAGTCACTGGTACTTTTTCAGGAGCATCTCCTCAACCAATTGAACATGAGATATCAACTGGTAATAACGGAACTCAACCATTAAGCGTAGAAGAAATTCTTATGATGTTTGGTACTATTCCAAATCCACAACCTCAAGATAGTCAGTTACTGGGTGGAGGGAAACCTCAAGGTAGTCAGTTATCGCCTGGGGGACAACCTCAAGGTACTCAATTACCGCCTCAGGGGAAACCTCAAGGTAGTCAGTTACCACCTGGGGGGCAATCTCAAGGGTAGTACATACCTTAGGGATAGCACATACCTGAAGCTCAACCCTAGACTCACTACATACCTTAAGGTCAACCCCAATTTCAATATATACCTCAAGGTCAACCCCAGTTTCAGTACGTGCCTCAAGGTTATCAACCTCAAGGTTAGTACCCAACTCAAAGTTTCCAACCACATTCTGGTCAACCATTTGTACAAGGATCTGAATATGTACAATTAAGTATCAACCCTATGCTCAACCAGGTTATGGTTCTCCATATGCTCAAAGTTTTATGGGTCCATACCCCAGAATGAACATGGCGTGGGATCCATATCAAAATCAATAGATTTTGCAACTTAATGTGGAGTTATCAAGTCATCCTGGACAACCTTTGTTTTCTGGTCCAACCCAGCAACCTGTCCAGCCTATTGTTCAAACCTCTACACCTAGTGTAGTTCATTAGCCTGGGCCTAGCTCACCTCAAACTCCACCTCAAAGTGCTGCTACAACTACTGCAGCTTCTGTTCAATCTACCCCACCTACTTCTGGAGTATTGACAGCTCTAGTTTCTACTGTTCCTGCATCAGTGCAAATTCCTCAAGCCTCTTTACCACAGTCAGGACCTATAGTTCAGACTTCGGTCCAGATGCCTGTAGGACAGCCTGGTCCAAGTACGGTTATCACAAGTCAACAACAATTTACTTATCAACCATACCAGGGAGAGTACCAATTCATTCCTACTCTACAAAACCCAGTCTATCAGTATCAACCATACCCTGGCTATACTTATCAACAACCTCAGCAACCCTAGTTTGGTCCAGTTAATTCTTGCTTCCCAGGAGGTTATAATATTCCTAATGCAAATCCAATTCCAGGTTATCATGGATATCCTCCTCCTGGGGTTGGTCTTGTTACCCAAGGTTTTCGAGACCCTAACCCTAGTTACCTTTTATTGCAACTTTGGATTTACCTGATTTGTCGTGCGTTACAAACGATCCAATTAACTATCTTCCGTATTGGCCACCAATGCCTAATAAGTTGCCTAGTGATATCCTGAATTTCGAGGGTAAGTCGGGAGAGGATACATCAAATCATGTGATGACTTATCACCTCTGATGTGCATCTAATTCCATTATTGATGATTCAATTCACTTACGTCTTTTTCAACGCACTCTTATTGGTCTTGCTGCCAAATGGTACATTGAGTTACCATGAGGCTCTTTTTATAATTTTAGTCAGTTAACCACGTCCTTCTTAACTCATTTTTAGCTTCCTGTTAGATACGACAATGACACGGAACTATTAACTCCATTAAAACAATCCACATCCACGTATATTTTTGATCATATTCATGAATGGTGACATAGAAGGCGTTTAGTGAAAGATTTTATTTTGGATCAAATTTTAGCGGAATGGTTTCTAAAATCATTATTACCTAAAATCACTGAATGTGTAGCTAAGTCAGGAGTTGTTACTGAAGAGAAAGTAATTGCTCAGGCTCAGTACCTTGATCTCGTCTATACATAGTCAGATACTTTACATGAAAAAATCCTCGACCTTCTGAAACACAATAAAATAACTACAGCTCCTTCAGGGTCTCATGCCGCTGATGGTATGATTGGTTCAGTTAGTACCAAAAGTAAGACGAAATGTTCAAAGAATTCTTCTACTACTATAAATTTACTAGATTCCCTGATAGGAGACACTTCTGCTGAAATACCTGCTGATATCCATGTCGTAGAATCATCTACGACCAAATAAAAATCCAGTGGTAAAAAGAGGGGGAAGAAGAAAATAAACAAAACTAAAAAGAGAAAATAGATAAAAATCAATCTACTAATGAGAAACGTAAACCTCGCTATCGTTGTCTCATTTGTGATGAGGAGAATTTTACAAGAGACTGCCCACATCGAGTAGAGGTTGCAAAAATCGCAAAGGTTCTCAAATGCCTGCTATCTTGAAGGATCCTTTTCCTAGTCAAGATAGTAAGATGATTGGTTCTTGCTCAAATGCCTTAGGATAACCCATTATGATGATGTCTCATGTCAGGATTGTGACACGATCGCAAGATTATGGTAGTAAAAATCTTGTTGGTGGTAAAGAAGCAGAATCTTCTAATTCAAACCCATCAACTACAACTCCTCCTAGTTCTGATCCGCTATAGATCGAGAAACCTAACCTTGACTTAGTAATCAAACTGCATGCTAAAGGTATACTTTGGAAATTAGCTTTCAATCCACATGTGAGAGCTGCTCAGAATTATAACATTGTTGAAGATTTAGTTATTTCTCCTTCGGCAATGTCATCTTTGGAGGTGCTACAATCATGCCCAGCATAACGTAAATTACTATTGTTAGCTATAGGTGCTGTTGATATTCAGTATTTGAACCTGATAATCTTTTATTTAGAGAATAGTACAGCCTACCTTCCTCATAAAATGGCTTTCTAGAAGCTAGTGTTAGTCAAAAACAGACCTTGCTTTCGGACTCTAATTGATGAGGGAGCTTCTACGTGTATTATGTCGATCCAGTGTTGGAGATCACTTGGTTCTCCGACACTCAATTAGTCTTCGATGATTCTAAAGGCTTTTGATGGCTAAGGGTTCCATCCTTTTGGCATTTTGCAGGATTTACCTATAGGGGTCAAAGGCAAAACTGTAAATCTAGATGTGGAAGTGGTTGATACCCCTCTAGATTACAACCTTCTCTTCGGTCACAGTTGGTCTTACGATATGACTGCTATTGTTTCATCGGTCCTTATGCTTATCAATTTTCCTCATAATGGAAAGATCATTACGATAGACCAATTGACTTATTTTTCATCCGAGCCAGCCTCTTCAGATAGTATTCAACATGTCGGTAAAACAACTATCTGTTGCAAGGATGTTGGGGTAGGTTTGATTGAAGATTCTGGTTTACTAGGAACTTTTTCCTTCCCTCCTCCTAATGTATCACCTTCTATTGTAACTGTTCATATGATTTCATCGAACACTATTTTGATGATCCTTGGATCATACCTTCCGATTCTGAGGTGGATTCATTTAGCAACACAATGCCTTTGAGTCCCTTTGAAATTGCATATCAAGCTATACAGTCATTTTCTGACTCTTTTTCAACCAAATCTAATTCAATGAATGTGTTCCATGGGGAATCACTTGCAATATCAACCTCAGCTTCGGCAACATTTTCTGATCCTATTCATAATGATGAGCAGATTCGTGAACTTTTGTCTATTAATGATTTACCATGGGAAGATCTTTATCATCGATCTTCATTTTTACCTGAGCTTGATCATTTTGAAAATGTTTTTTCATCTATTTTTACTACTAACTATGTCAAAGAACCATAGAATCCAATGCAACATCTTGATTCTCAGTTAAATTTCGGAAATATCTCTCGAACGGTTCCTATTAACATTTCATTTAAACTCGAAATTATTGAAAACATTCATATATGTGCTTCCTATACGGATGATGAAATCCAAAATTATAAAGCCCTATTTCAAGAATTATGTTAGGGTCCCACCCTAACCCCCTTATCTATGTAATGGGACCACGTCATAGTTAAGAGTCAATAAAGCCCATATTAATAATTGTAAGTGGTTAATCCGCAATTAATAAAGGAACCACAGTTAGTTGCAAATGGGCCGACAGTATTAGTAATAAGCGGTATTGACCCGTGGTATTACTTGTAGGAGTCATATATATAGGATAGTAACTCCCTGCGAGGAGCATCGTGTCTTATTTTTGTAATCGAGCTCTGCTCTATTGGAGGTTGCCCCCTCGAAGAGGCAAGTGAACATTACTCTCTGAATAATAAAGTCAT
>APFE030173378.1:67615-94326 GCA_000404065.3 Pinus taeda | reverse complement strand
CTCCCTGCGAGGAGCATCGTGTCTTATTTTTGTAATCGAGCTCTGCTCTATTGGAGGTTGCCCCCTCGAAGAGGCAAGTGAACATTACTCTTTGAATAATAAAGTCATTGCCATTCTCTGTTCTCAGTCTCTTTTCTTCGCATATTCTGTATTTGGGTATCTTTTGTAGGTTAAGAAGCATAACAAATTATGTGATGTGTTTTCCTGGTCATATGAATAAATGCTAAGAATCGATCCATTAATTGTTGTCCATGAAATCAAAACTTACCCAGTTGCTAAACCTGTCTGCTAATGTTTGCATTAGATACATCCAAGAAAAGCTGCTGCTATTAAAGCTGAAGTTGAGAAATTGCTTCGAGCAGGTTTCATATATCCAATTCCCTTAATGGATTGGGTATCGAATATTGTTCATGTTAATAAAAAGCAAGGAACGATAAGAATATTTATCGATTATTGAGATATTAATTGTGCTTGTCCTAAAGACAATTATCCAACCCCCTATATCGATCGATGATTGTGCCAGCAGAGAAATGTTCTCCTTTATGGATGGCTTTTCCAATTACTATCAAATCAACATACTCCTTGCTGGTCAACCTAAAATGGCTTCATTTGTCCATGGGGGACATTTGCTTATTGCAAATTATCTTTTGGATTGAAGAACACGGGAGCAACTTTTCAAAGGGCTACGTCTTACACATTTCATGACATCAAATACATTATGAAGCCTTATCTTGATGATTTACCTATCCATTCATTACGGAGAGCTGGTCATCTCACTCATTTACGAGCAATCTTTATGAGATGTAGGCATTATCGAATTCGGTCGAATCCACACAAATGTGTATTCTGTGTAGAAATGGGTCGTTTACTGGGATTTGTCATTTCAAAAGCTGGCATTCATGTCAATCCCTCGAAGGTTGAAGCTATCATTAAATTATCTCCTCCTTCGACTCTACACCAACTCCAAAGTTTGCAGGGGACAGAAAACTTTTTACATTGTCTCATTCCTAACTACGCCAAGATAACGAAAGGTTTTACGAGGTTGTTGAAACAGAATGCTCCATTCTTTTGGGATGAGACAACTAAAAAATCTTTTGATGCACTTAAACATGCGTTGACCCATGCACCATTATTGCATCTTCCCACTTACAACTAGGATTACTTTTTGTACCTCGCCACTTCTCATTCCACCATTGGGATGGTTTTAGTTTAGGAAGATGAATTCAATAGTGAGCATGTGATTTACTATCTTAGTCGAACTCTACACCCGACCAAGATTAAATATTCACATGTGGAGAAATTGGCCTTGGCAGTTGTTCAAACTGTCCAAAGATTTCGTCACTACATCTTATTACACAAAACCACGATAATTTCTGACTATAACCCTATGATGTATATTTTGACCAAACAACTGCTAGGGGAAAGTATTCCAAATGGATAGTTATCCTGCAGGAATTTGACTTGGAATTTGAAAAATCCAAGGCAAAGAAATCTTTGTTTTTTGCGGAACTGATGTGTGAGTTCCCACGTAATAATACTAAATATTTGGCGGAAGAACCCATTGTGGATGAATCCTTGTTTCTTATTAGTACTCTTGACCCATGGTATGGAGATAGTATTGTTCATCTCCAAACCCAATCTTTTTGGCCTGAAATCTCACGATTTCAACGACGGAAAATACGTTTCTAATCCCAACAATACAATATTATTGAAGATACACTATATTTTCATGCGGTGGATTCTATTTTCTAACATTGTCTAACTCATGAAGAAGTTGAAAAGGTTCTCAATGATTGTCACTCTAGAGCATGTGGTGGTCATATGTCTGAGTATGCCACAACCCAAAAGATATTTCACGCTGGATATTTATGGCCATCCTTATTCAAAGATTCTATCTATGCAGTCTGGAAATGCCACAATTGTCAAATTTTTTAGCGTAATATGCATGCTCCACCTGCTCCTCTCCACCTTATAATTGTTGTCGATCCTTTCGCAAAGTGGGGTATTGACTTTATTACATGTAACCCTCACTTGGCCAAGGGCATGCGTATGTCATCCCAGCAGTACATTATTTTACTGAGTGGGCCGAGGCGATGCCTACATTTTTGGCAGACAGCAAAACTGCTACAACTTTCATCTTCATTCATATATTGCTAGATTCGGTGTGCCTCAACCTATTATTACTGATCATGGGAGTCATTTTCGAAACATCATGATGACTGAACCGACAGATCAACTTGGCCTACATCACGATAGTTATACTCCATACTATCCATAGGCTAATGGTCTGGTTGAAGCTATGAATAAAGTTCTAGTTACTATGATCCAACGAATCATTGGTATTCATAGGTCGAATTAGCATAACATGTTATTTTCAGCGCTTTGGGCATATCAAACCTCAGTAAAAACATCAAATGGTTTCACTCCTTTTCAATTGGTTTATGATTTGGATGTAGTGTTACCTATTGAATGCAAAATTCTGTTATTGCAAATAGCCATAGAATTACTCCCATCCACTTCTGAAGAGGAGAAATGTTTTTTGTACTTAGCTCAGCTAGATGAGAATCGACGCAATGTTGCATTAGCAATTGAAACTCATGCGAAATGAATAAAAGCTCAGTACGATAGAAATGTTACACCTCGTAATTTTTCAGAAGGAGACCTAGTTTTACTATATGATCAAGCAAACGATAAGCTAGGGGTTGGAAAATTTGTACCTATGTGGCATAGTCCTTATATTGTTAAGCGAAAGCTAGCAAAAGGGGCCTATAAATTGATAGATTTTGACGGTGTCTCTTTGGGTAAACCCAGAAATGGGATTTATCTAAAGAGATATTATGCTTAAATTTTGGTGTGGAGATTTTTGTTAGAGTAGTAGCTACTGTGTTTTAGATTAGCAAATGTGCCTAATTTAGAGAGTGCTTTTATCATTATTCCTGCCTATCTTGATTTTACTCTTGATACAACAGATGTCGATGTCTTTTCAAACATACATTGGCTTTGCTGATGGTGCTTGTCGTAATACACAGAAAATTTCTTCCACAACTTGGGTTACCTATTCACCCTCTGGTGAGTTATTATCTATGCATGGGGTAAGCCTTGGTCAAACAATGAATAACATTGCAGAGTATAGTGCAGTGATTGAGTTATTATCTGAATCCATCTCATTTTGGATTTGGAGTTTGATTGTTAGGTTAGATTCTGAACTCATTGTATTACAACTTAGGAGGGTTTATGCCATTAGAAATCCAGTGTTATTAAGATTATTTTTAAGAGTTCGTCTCTTGGAACATGAATTTGATTACATTGAATATCAGCATATTCCAAGATATTTAAATACATTAGCAGATGCAGTTGCTTCTCATATGATAAATAGACATTTATAAAAATCAAAGCAGTAAATTTATAACATTCCATAACATGTTACACAAGATAGCTAGTAATAGTGATATATCATAGCATAGAAGTGTGTCAAAATATACATCGTCTTCGATCATAGGTTGAAAAAAACCTTATGATCGGCAAAAATGATAGTACAAAAAGACATAAATGTCCTGTGAGTCTACAAAATCGATCATCCTATCCCTAGTGATGATCACGATAACAAACCACTACTTGGGCCACCCTACAGAAGAACCTCCTGAAAGGTCCTAGGACCCCAATCACATATCGTTGTAACCTAAGTGGAATATCATCTAAGCCAGTCTCTGGAATATCTACTGTCAAATGCTCTAGATGATTCTCCAATTCGGTCAGGGTCTCTATAGATTGGTCTTGTGGGACCAGTATTGCTACAGCTAGGTGTCTCCTGTCATAGGGCTAGAGAGTGGCTAGTTGTCATGGACCCACATCTGCATTTAGAAAATTTTACTATCAGTTTTGGACGATTTAAAAATAAAAAAAAATAGTTAAAAATTAGAAAGTATTAAAAATGATTTTACCTGAATCATCCCACTATTGTCCTGGTGGAAGAGTCATATCTGGGTCACCATGATAATCCATCCCAGCATATGGAAAATCCTCAATCACGAAAAGTTGGTTTCTCAACCAATGAAAATACTCAAGCAGAAATCGAACAACCTCTGAACCCTCCTGAGGAGGACGGGCCATTACAACAACCTAACACATTATCCTAGGCTCTCAAGGAAGTCCAGCATCAATGGAAAGCTATTGTGGGACCAACATAGGAACCCTCTCTAGACCAAGGCACACAACCAGGAAACCCTATCCAAAGTTTTTTAGTTGTTTGTTCTTTGCTCTAGTTAGTTGGCCCTTTACATTTTCCAACACAGCTTCGCACCAGTTGAAGATCGTGCCTCGATAACAGTCCACTACCATTCACATCTAAGATCTGGTAGCTACATGCAATGCTACACTCTCGCATAGTCTAGTGATAGTGAATGCAATAACCTTAAGTTCAGGATTAAGTTCAGGATGGGTGATAGTTTTAATATCGATCTGTTTGTGCTTAGTTTGATCATTGCAAAACTCTAATCGGAGACTAGCAACAGACTGGCCACCTGGCCTAGTGCTGAAAAGAGATAATTTTTTGCCTCTCTTGGGCAAACTAGTCAAGAAATATATGTCCTCCAGCTCAATTTCGAGCCGGTGGCGACCAATCAAGAAACATTGGTCCTGTATGTTCCCCCTGTCTACCAGCCATTGCAAGAAGTCTACTTGGGCCCTCATGCTTGGTATGGCCCAGAATTTAAATAGTATGCATGCTTTCAATGCCCGTATTGTGGGTGGATGAATTAATGCAGCAAGATCCACATCCTCATGCTCGTGTTCCCATCAAATAAGAATTACCTATGTCCTACAATGCAAAAAAGACATATTAGGACAAGGTGGTTCAAACATTTTTGGGCGGAAATGGAGAAATTTGAAATTTTAAAACCTATTTCGTGGGGTCCACACCCACTGGTTACAAACAATGCATAGGTCCGCACTCATCATAAGCAATAGGTGCACACCCATGACTTTTTTCCTTGTAGAAAAACTTCGCAGTTCGCAGGGGCCACATGTTGCACTTGCGGACCCTCGCGAGCATTTTTCTAAATCAAATTCTCTTTAAAAACTCAATTTTAAAGCCCTAAAATGAAATGTAAATGGTTGAAATGCAAGATAAGGGTGATGTAGATTACCTGGAGCTAACGGTTTTTGATTGCAACAGACGGATTTTCCACAATCTTCACAGGAAGTTTCCTACCCAAAAGCTCTCACTTCTCACTCTGATATCAAACAATAAAAATGAATTTACAAAAGCCCTTTTTATAAGCTTTTTTGAATAAATGAATCTTTAATTTATTTATTTTTCACTTTAAAAAGGTAACTTTTGATGCATTTTTATATATCTTAAATAGGCATGAGTAATGTTTTGAGTTTTTGTGCAGAATATTGGATTTTTCAGGGAAAATTGATCATTTTCAACAGAGAGCATACTTTTTTCATGTTTTCTGACTCTCTCAAAATTTACGAAAAAGCAAAACATAGGATTCCTATTTAAGATCTTTTCTAACTCATAAAATATGAAAAGATTGCCGAGTTTGTCCTTTTTAAACTCGTTAAAACGGAATTAAAAGGATGGTCCACTTACAGCTCTTTTCTGACCATATAAACATGAAAAGATCGTCTGAATTTTGTCGTTCTAGGTTTGCTATTGGTTATAAAATGACATGTCTTTGATCACTTTTTTACTTTTTCAGGTCGGAGCCACTAATTATGAAAAGTACTCCTTGATCATAATGGTCAAGTGGTTCTCTCAAGTATTATTTTATACTTTTTTGAGCTTGGGGGACACAAATTTACGAAAAAGGACACCCATGTAGTTTCCTTAAGTTTTTCTTCTGACTCCCTAAAATTGAAAAACAACGAGTTTTTCTTATACTCGACTCGTTAAAATTTAACTGTAGAAGACCTGTTCAATTTTAAACAGGAACGAACCACTCCTTCTTAGGGTTCAAATTTTAAACTAAGTTGGACTCATCCGAAGGATGAGCTTATAAACAAGCAAATGTTATCCTCCTCAAGCTTCTAAAAAATAAAGAGGTAAGTGCCAGAAATGGTGGGGGAAAAGAGAGAAAAATGAACTCGTTTGTTACACCTTGTGTTTAGAAAAGCAATTAACCACTCTTGAACACGACACTTTTATTCACCTGGGTTGGGAAATCCTTTGCCCAACAGTTAATCAAACCATATTGAATGTCTTCAACCAATTTTTGGGTATTAGCTTTGGGTAAATTGTCACCAAACCATCTATAGTGTCGTTATTTGTTCAAGAAATCAATTCAAATAAACCATTCATCTGCAAAATATCTGTCATCCATTTTGACCATCCCTGAGTTAGTCCTTGCCAAATATATTTTTTCAAAACTTGATCTATGATTTCGTGTTATGGGTTTGCCTACGACAGATCGCTTTCTATCGAATTCAGCTCATTATCTAGAAAGATGATCTAGGGATCGTCAGTACGTTGGAATCTTCATGTCATAATGGTAGGTTTCTCACCTTCACCAATAGGTTGAATCATTGACCTTCGATCAAAGGATTCTATGACATGTTCGACATCAGCTCATCTATTTGCATTTCATGGATTGTACTAAGTACTTTGAGAGCCATTTACATTACTGGTGGTTTCTCTCACACTTGCTAGCAATTTACATCATTGATTGGTAATCAAGTGGTTTCTCCCATGTTCGACTTCGACACATTTATTCACATGGATAGAATCGTACTAGTTTGGGAAGTGTAAATCAAGACCCTGGATCTAGTTTGTACCATCCAGGCTACGAGGAATTTTGTTATTCATTATATAGTGGACTATTCACAAATAGGTGGTTGTGCCCATACTGTGTCTACATATGTCTATACTCTTGATGTATTACAAAACCTTTCATGTATCAGAATAGTCTAGTCAGTTTTGATTTGAGTGTGGAAATGCCTACCTCAGTGATGATATGTTCACATATATATATCTTACATTGAATGTTTTTATAGGTTCCAACCGGGATGTCCACAGGATGATCCTTGAAACAATAAAGTAATTCACTCTTCATAGATGACAAACTATATCTTCATTTATTACAGACTTCGCACTTTAGGGGGAAATTTGTTGCAAAAAAAATTTTCACCTTAGCATTCTGCAATATCTGTGAGTCTATTATCACTCATACTTTTCTCCTTTCCAAGTCTTAAGCCTTAGTTCCTCATATCAAGCCTTGAAAATAAGAGAAAGCCCTTAAAAGTCTCTAAAACTATGGTTCTGCACTTTCTCTTAGCATTACCTGCGGTCCCGACCTAATGGTCATGTTCCCTACACACATGGCCACTCTGTCTCTATGTTATGGGTGCGGACCCCTGTAAAAGTTAAAAATGCACAAATACATTCTTAAAAACTCACTTTGAGTCATTTCTAGAAGCTTCTGGAAGGAATCTTGAGGTGGCAATTTCGCTCCCTTAAGGTTCACGCATCCCATACCGTAAGGAGCTAACCCCTTGATGTGAGGAGCTTATCCCTTTGAAGGAGGACTCTATCCCTTCATAGGTGGACCTATAACCTCCTTCCTTTTGCACTATAAAATGAAGCATTGGGCCAGTTACTGAGGAGGTTGAAAGCTGAATATTTTTGAGGTGAAATGCTACTGGAAATTAGTCTTCCTAATTGAGATTTTGTAAGGAGAGATTACATACCTCTTTGATGTCATTTGGAATAGTGTGAGGCTTGTCAAAGTAAAGGAGATGCCTGTTTTAGACCCTAGGAAGAGCTTGTACAACATCAGGGCTGAAAAGGTTGTAAGGTTCTTCTATTTCATGTTAATGCAAATAAGTTTGTTTTTCTCAATAAGCTACATTTTATGGTTTATTTTAAGGATTCTTTGATCACCATAATGAACATGATTTATGATATTAGCTATGCAAGTGTTATTTGATGTGTGCTTGTTTGTGATTACAGGTTCTCAAAAGGAAACTCTTTTATATGATTGAAGGATGGCTGCTACAAACTAGCGTTGGACTTAAGGTAGGGTCTGAACACCTCTATAGTTTTTGTTATGAATCGTATATGTTTAGAGAAAGATAGATTTTCTTGTCCTGCTTGTTACTAGATATATTTTGATATTAGGGAGATTGGCCTTGGCCACAAGATCGATTTATCCAGTTAACACCTCCTCATCTATATCATCTTCATCCCCTTATGCTTCTTCTTCCTCTGTTTCAGTTTCTTCATCACCTTTTTCACTAACAATAGGACTAATGTCATATGTGAGGGCTCTGATATCCTCCTTTGTCTACATGTCTGTGAAAATTTCCCATTGGATATGAATTATAAGTTTGTGAATGGCATCTTCTATCATGATTCTAATTAACCCATGGTGGGCTAACTATTCATGGTTTCCCTCCTCCACCTTTATGCTTGTATCTATCAGTGATTGCAGAAGGAAGTATGGTATGCTGAGCTTATGGTGAGGAGGTGTTTCTACTGCAAACCTCAACTCTTCTATAAGATTAAAGTGATACCCATAAATCACACTATACCTACATTCACATTAAATGTATTTAATAAGGTGGTAGCTTACATCGTTCCAAGGGTATGGTAGGCTTGTTCTCCTTCATTTCGGTTCCTAATGGGATCTTCTCCCTCTAAAAATAACTTTTTCTTGGCAATCTAGCTATCTCCCTTGTCTTCCTTTCTCCAAGGCACTCCTAGGGGAAGTGTGGTAATCTTGCTTATGAATTCAGGGGTGAGCTCTAAGGAGAGGCCTCTCACCACAACAATGGAATGGGATCTAGTTAGTGGAATGAGGGAGAGAGCAAACTCTCGGGCCACTCCATCATCATGCCCCCTTAATTTCTTAAAATATACCATCCAATTATGTCTCATGAAGGTTTCAAACATGAGAGGGTGTTGGTGGATTCTCACAGTGTTAATGGGTTCCCTTCTATTAAACCTCCCTTTCATTTTGGCTGGTGAATTATGAGGAGCATAGATGGTTGAGAGAGAGTTTAGTGCAGAAGTAAATGGGATTGAAATAATTGTGGATTCAATTCCCTACATAGTTTCTAAATTCACTCAAACTAGGAGATTCTTTTGAGAAATTTACTTGGAAAAATGGAAGTAAATACAAAGCCTACCTCCTCATGGTGTTTGTTGTGGCCAACCCCTATGTATCCCCTTTTGAAAATTCTCTTGTCCAATCATGTAGATTGTCTTTGTATCTTGTAGGATCCTGTAGGATTTCCTATGTAATCTTGTAGGAAGTCCTATGCAGGAGAAAGGTGAAATTTTATCTTTTGTAAGTTGTCTAGGTACGAGAGTGAATTTTCTAGAGGGATCCTCAAGGAGATGAATTCATGAGTGCATGGGGATCAACGATTATTTCCTCTTATGGTTGATTTGAGTTAGGTGGTGTGATGGCAGTGGAGGTATGTTTTCTATTTTTGGACCATTGGTCCCCACTACCACCTCATCATTCCCCTCTCCTTGTAATCAACTCCTTGTTCATGCCTCCATAGACTTAACTGCTTTTTTCCTTCTCCTCTCTTTTTTAACTCCCACATGTGGGAGGACCAACTATTTTGTCTTTATCGACTGAATGAAGGTGGCCAAGTTAACTGGCCACCTTTCGCTTAAAAACCAACTCTCTCACAACCTTTACATTTTGACTACATAATGCAAATGAGGGAGTGAAGTGAGATACTTACTTGTGGTGCTAATACCTTGTTGCAGTTTAGTGAAGACATGAGGTGCTTGCTATGTGTTGGTTGCATGTTTTTTTCCCTCCCTTTTTTATTTCTCTCTTATGATTCCTTGGATGTGTAGGTACCTGGCGTTGAAGATGATGGTGCTACTACTTCTTTGGAACTACTGGTGCTATGGAGCTCCTTCTTACCCTGGATCTTCATGCTAGAATCTTGCTGCTACTCATCGTTTTTATTTAGTGGGATAGGCTACTATAATATTTCCTACAGGATGTCCTATAGTTGCCTCTCCCTCAGAACTTTCAGGCATACACTTTGTTGGGATTTTGAAGATGATGACATGGATAGAGAGGAGGTCAAGGGATGTGGATACTGAGGAATAAACTAAGGTCTTGTTACCTTCTTCCCCCTTGATTCAATTCTTTTTTCTCTTTAGGACTGTAATTTGTTTTTTGAAAAATGATATTTCTATGATGAATGCAGTGGTGATCAAGGTAGAGAAAGGTATGGTAATGAGTGGTGATGTAGGGATGTTATTTTTTTTTTCACATGGTAGGTCATTTTCTTACCCTATGGTCACTTCTAGTAGGATTCCCAAGCCACTATGATCCTATAGGCTTTCAGGGGATCTTATAGGTTTATAGGGGATCTTGTAGAAAACATAGTTCCCTTGTAAACTGAAGTAAATGAATGAAAAAATGAAAGAAATGGAGTGACGAATTATGTTGGGTGGAAAAATAAAAGTGTGAGTGAAATAGGTCCTCTTTTAGTCTCCTTTGTTCTTTGATCATCCTCCTGTTGACCTAAAAACAAAAAAAAATCATAAGTTTTTTCTTTTTCTGTCTTTTGTTTTTAAGACAACTAGTCTACCTCTGAGAGGTTTTCATTCTAGTTTTTTTCCATAGGCACCTCAAGAGAGGTTTTCACCGAGGGATATTTTTACTTCCTATTTTCTTCTTTTTTTTCTTTTTTACACCATTGGGCTACCCCAAGAGATTTTTTGCCCACTTGTGGGACTCAGACGCCTCATGGAGGTTTTCACCTAAGTCCTTATTTTTCATTTTTTTTTCTCTCAGTGATTTAATGAGGTAAGAGCTAAAACTTTCTCTAACACCATCGCTATTTTATTGATACCATCAATGATCTCTTTCTTTGACAATGGCCTCTTGTAAACTTTTAGTCTCTGTCCATTAACAAGTAAAGGAATGGCCTCTGCATCTACGGTCCTGATCTACACTGAACCGTTATCATGACATCTCTATATAACATAAGGCCCCAACCATCTTGCCCTTAAAGTATTTATATCTGGAATCATATAACAAGGCTGTTCATCTTCTTGAAATTTCTTATCCTTGATGTTCTTATCATGTTAGATCCTCCTCTAAAGTTGAGTTACCTCTATGTGTAGGAGGTCCTACATTGTGAATTCATCTAAACCATTCAACTGAAGTTGTCTCTCTTGTTGTGCACTACTAAGATCTAGATCTAGTTGGTATGCCATCGTCAATGTGTTATACTCAAACTAAAGGGACAGTAGGGCCTTTTTCCCATAAACCAACTCATAGGGTGTGAATCCAGTGGTGTTCTTCCAAGTGGTACTATAAGCCCCGGTGTCCTTAACTAGTCTATCTGACAAATATTTCCTATTGTTGCTAACCAATTTGGTCAAAATGATCTCCAATTCTTTGTTGGTCACCTCCACTTTCCCATTGGCTTATGGGTGATAGGGAGTGGAGGTCATATGCTTGAGCTTGTGCTAGCTGAGCAAGTCTTCAATCATGTTGGATGTGAGCTGGCTACCTTGATCAGTGACCAGTTCTCTAGGGTATCCAAATTTTTAAAATGAATTCTCCCTTAAGAACATAGCCACCTTCTCCTTTGTTTGTTCCTTAATTTCCTTTCTTTCATCCCACTGAGTCAGATAGTTAGTTCACACAATGATCTAGTTCTTTCGGTTGGAAGGAGGGTCAATAGGTCTAATGAATTCCATGCCCCACATGTCAAATGGATCTAAAGTCACTTGAGGTTGTAGAGGCATTTCATCTCTTGAAGTGGGCTTTCCTATGCTTTGGCACCAATCACACTCACTAGTATATCTTTTCACATCCTAATGAAGAGTGGGCCAATGATACCCAACTTGTAACACTTTAAATGTTTTTCTCTTTGCTGCAAAGTGATCTCCACAAGGCCCATCATGACAGGCCAAAAGGATGTCAAAGACTTCCTCCTCCTTGACACATCTTCTGAGAATTTGATCTTGGCCAAGTTTGAAGAGGTTTACCCCAATCCAAGTGAAGGGGCCGCTCTTCCTCATAATCTTGCTTATCTCTTTGGAGGACAAATTCGATGGGAACTGTGTCGATACTAAATATTTTTCTATGTCAGAAAACCATGGAGAGAGAACTGAAGTGGTGAATAAGTGCTCATCTGGTAACTGATCATCAACCATTCCCTCTTCACCTGCAGGCAAAGTTAATCTGGATAAAAATTCTGCAACAACATTTTCCTTGTCTGGATTATCAACAATAGTTAGATCAAACTAATGTAATAAAAGTAACCATCTAATAATATGGGCATTCACATCATGTTTATTCATTAAATATTTGATTTTAGCTTGGTCAGTATGTACAAATGTTTGATAGCCTGTAATAAAAACTCAGAGTCCTCGGCCAATAACCCAAATAAGAGAGAAGCCAACTTGCTGAAGTCTTTTATAAACCTTTGGTAGAATCCAAATAACCCTAGGAAACTTATGACATCTCTCTTCTTTTGTGGAGGTGAGACCCTTTGGATGATAGCTATTTTGTTTGGGTCCACCTACAGTCCTTGTTGAGATATTGAATGACCTAGCATGGCTCCTACAGTCATAAAGAAATCACATTTCTTGGGACTAAGAGAGAGGTTCATCTCAATTCATTTGTGTAGAACCTTACATAAATTGGATAAATCCTCCTTGAAATTGCCCCCACAAGGTGTGAAAGCATCCATATAGATTTCTACCTCGTCATGGACTATCTCAACAAAGATACTCAAGACTACTCTATGAAAAGTGGCAGGAGCATTACATAGGCCAAGAGGAAGGACCCTATAGGTGAAACTACCCCAAGGGAAAGTGAAGGTGGTTTAATCTTGGTCTTCCAAGCTTATATGAATTTGATTTTACTAACTGAATCCATCTACGAAAGAGAAATTTTTTTTCCCTGGCAAGCCATTTATAACTTTGTCGATGAAAGGTAGAGGGAAATTGTCCTTCTTTGTGGCCTTGTTTAACTCCCTGTAATCAACACAAATCCTCCACTTACCATTTTTATTTAGAACCAACATGAAAGGAGAGACCCACTCACTATTTGAGATAGGGTAAACAAATCCTGCGTCTAGTAGTTTTTGCAGTTCTTCTTTGACTATGTATTTAAGAGCTGGATTCATCCTCCTTTTGGGTTCTTGACTGGCTTGCAACCTTCCTTGATAGAAATACGGTGATTACACATCTATGGGTGTACTCCCTTCATTTCTCGATAATTCCAAACAAAGGCATCCAAGTGGTTCTTTAGCATGTTGCACAACTTTCCTTCTTGGAGAACAAAAGGAGATGGATTGATTTTTAAAGTTCTCACGAGACCAAATTATATTGTTTTAACGTGGATAGGGTTGGAATAAGCTAAGCATTGATCCAATTTATGGTTTTTTTGGCTTTACTTTACTAGTTGCTTTAAGGAGAATGTACACGGGGTTGGATTTTGGAGTATGTGTCCGATCAAATCATCTTCATCCTGCTATCCCCCTCTTATAAACTTCATAAACTTCATTTTCCTCCTCCTATGCTAGCCAGAAAGGTAAGTCATGTTCTAGAGATGGCTAAGTAGGAGGGTATAGGACTAACTTCTTGGACATATGCCCATTCGTGATGGTCATATTTCTAGCTCTGCAGCTAATGTAAGCATCAGTAGTGGCTAACCAAGGCCTCCCAAGGATGAGAGGGTAACCAGTAAGCTTAGCCTTAGGCTGGAGAACTAGGAAATCTATAGGGTATTCCTAAGAATCAATGGAGACCATCACATCCTCCACAATCCCATCAAGGGTCACTGTGGAGTGGTCTGGAAGTTGCAATACTGTTGTGGTCTTCCTTAATGAACCTTGGAGGTTGAGTTTGAACATGATGTCCTTGGTCATCACATTAATGGCAGTGCCAAGATCGATCAAAGTGTGTGGGACAATGGTTCCATTGATGTGCAGATCTACTACAGGGCTTCCAGGGTCCAAATACTTTGGACATATTACATGCCCCAACATTAAGTTGAACAATTCTCCAATGACATTAATGGTAGGGGCATCTATTTTTATCCTCCCTCGATGTTTGAAGCACTTCTCCTTAATCAACTTGTTGTAAATAGGTACATCGTTGATAGCTTGGAGAAGTTGAATTTTGACACATAGGTTTTTCAATTCTCTTAGAAGTTCAGTATCTTCTCGGGTGGGCTGGGGTGGTTGGGTTAATCTCTCAGGAAAGGGTGGTGGATTTACTTTAAGCACACTTTTCTCTCTTTCTTCCTCAACCTCCCTGGGTGGAGGTAGAGGTTGGTTGTCCGAGAGTACTTTCCAAGATCTCATGTTGATTTCTCGAATATCCACAACATAAGCTAGATATGATGTCTCTCCATTGTATACTAGTTGTGCTTGTTTACTTTTTGGATTCGGATTTGGCTAGTCAAGCATCTGGGGTTGTCTAGGTGGAGCAGAGTGTAAACATTGTGGTTGTGTAGGTGGTCAAGGCAATAAAGTTGGGATAATGTTGTATTGGGGCCTCCACACCAGTGGCGATGCATTACAATGAGGTTTTGGCAGAGCATATGGTTGAAATGACTAGTTGGCTAGCTGGGAATGATATTTAGGTGAAAAGGACCAAGGAGGAGGTGTAGACCAAGAAGGATGAGTAGGGAGTCCCCAAGAAGGTATGGATGTGGTTTGCTTAGCATTTTAATATGCCTGGGATGTCCCATGCATGCCCTGCTGGTATGGCCTAAGCCCTTGAGGTCTCCTTTGGTTTATTTTGAATAACTGCATAGTGACCCCTTCAGCTCCTTGATATACAACTTTGACTCCAAGTAAAAAGGGGCACTTGTCTATGGAGTGGTTTTCTTCATAGGCTAAGAAAATTTCAATAGAATCCAATGGATATTCATTACTCGGATGCCTCGTAGTGCATCTATGACAAAAAATGGCCAAGGCTCTCTCTGCATTCTCTTGCTTTCTCTTAATGTGCATAGTGTCCATCTGGAGGGCAAGAGTTTGCAACATCTCACTTTTGAAATCCTCCAACATATTTCCAATTTCATCCTTGATGGATGAGTTGGAAGAGGATGGATTGACCATAGGTTGACTACCCCCACCCTTTTTCCTAGCTATAGAATGGTTTCTAAACACAACGTTGATACCCTCATAGGGTAATTGGTAGATATCCCCTCCCGCTAACAAGTGGAGGGTATCCAGAAGGTCTTCCCTTACTCCTCTATGTAGGAACAACTTCAATGACTAAGGGTCAAATGTGCACCTAACCTTTTTGTAGCTAAGTTAGAATCTTTCTTCATAATCCTCTAGGGATTCCTCATTGCCTAAGGTCATCATAAAAAGTTACTATTTAGTGTGTTTAGAACTATAGTAGTATTGATACTTGTTGTTGAAGGATTACTGCATCTGATCCCAAGTTGTAATGCTATCTCTGGGTAAGCCCATGAACTAGTGCAAAGTTGAATCCTTGAGAGTGGATGGAAATAGTTTCAACTTCTTCTCATCATTTGTATAGTCATAGGTGTGGCATATGACAACAAATTAAAATAAAAAAGTGTCTGGGTCTTTTGTGGTCAGGCCATGGAAATGCGGAAGGGAAGAAGGGCTTATATTTTTCATCTTAGTATCCCCATTGGTCTACCTAATGGAGAAGGCACCCTCAACTCTTTCCCTATTTCCCCTGTCATTTCTATTTTCAGCCATAGGTTTAGTAGGAATGGGTACTCCTTCTTCTTCTTCCCCTGTAGGTTTTTCAAATATGTTTGGTTTCTCACCTAAGGGTTCCTCTAATTCACAGCCATCAAAGAAGAGGGAAGGTTGGTTGTTAGAAGCAGTGGGGGTATTTGGAAAAAATTTCCCTAAGTTATCCCTATTTGTATGAGGCATGAAAAGAAATGTTCTTGTTTGGTTTTGTAATTTTTTCAAACTTTGAAAGTGATTAAAGAATTGAAATTGCAAATTGAATGAAAATATTAACTACTTAATTTAAATCTAACGTGAAAAATGGAAAGGAAAACAAAGAGTGCATAATGAAAAGGAAGAAAACTAAATTACTTTTGCATAAATGAAACTAAGAGCAGAATATTGAAAGCAAGAAATAGAAGAAAGAAAGAAATAATCACATGGTACTCAGACACCTCCCTGGTGATGATGCCAAAAATTGATGAGCACTAGTATTGTAACAAGAATGTTGCAACTCATGGAGCTACCAACTTTACTTTATCAACTCGGGGTTCGTACAAACCTGGAGGTGACAGCATTGTACACACCAGTACAAGTGATAATTCTTCATTTTGTCACTATTCAGTTGGCGAGAGACCACCAGGGCTTTCAAGCTAGACTTATATGGATTGAAAAGAAGCTTGATTTTTTATGAAAGAAAGAGAGATCTAGTATAGGAGAAATCTCATCTATTGCAAATAAGGAAAATGACTGAAATCCTATGCTAAAAACACACCCTTCTCTAACTAACTATTGAGAAACTATGCTTTACAAAAATTCCAAACCAATATGTATTGAAATGCTACCATATAAAGCATTGAAGTTCAACATATCTAACATCACTACTATGCATGTAAAGGACTGAAATACATCTATTTTGTTCTTTTTATATTTTTCTATAATGTCAAGCATAAACACTAATCTCTTTTAGTGATGTGGAAGGCGGTTTAGCGATCATGGTGGATGGTTGGGAGGTTTAAGACATGATTGGAATGTCAGGGAAACCCTTGGATGACTTGTTGTGGCTTCCTAGAGGTTTTCCCTCAATTCGGCAACAAAACAGGCCACTACATGAAAACCTATATGATGTACTAGAAATCTACATGATTCCCTGTATTTCTACAGGACATAGACATGAGAAAAATGATGGTTGGTGGAGGTTATGGAAGTCTTAGGGAAGGTGGTGGATGGGTGGAATGGAGTGAGAAAATGCCCAAGATCACTTAGAGCTCAATACCAAGATTAGGAGATGGTTGGATTCGCTCAACATGATTGGAGTAATTTCTATGTAAAATGATGAGATTGGTGAAGATCTTGGTGAAAGCAAGGAATGATTGTGAATGAATGAAGTTTGGAGGTGGTTGCCTGATATGATATGCCTTTAGATTTTTGAAGCACCTAATCTGCATCAAACATTTATAATTGCCACAAAGTCATGTAAACAAGAAGAATTCTAACAAGCTAGAAAAGAAGAATTCAATGAACTAGCAGTCTACTTCATGAACGAATAGAATTTCTTAACAAAATGGAAACATGGATGAGATATAGTGAAATATTAAATATGGAAGAGGTGGAAACTAAATCCTACACTTTCTAAAATGATCAAATGCTAGTTTAAGTACAATAAACTCTAAATCTTATGAAGAAATGGAAATTTGTCTCTTTGGGGCTTCTTAAGGGTCTTTCCCTCAAATCATGATCCCTGAGGGAAGAGCTAAGGCCGAGACACCCACTGATACCTTTATGGTGCACCTTTTATCTCTTCTACCTTTCGACTAAAGTAAAGCACAAATGGAAGCAAACTAATAAGAAACTAATCAAATCCACGATACTTGCAATGAAATACTTCTAGAGACAATTTAACCATGAAACTATGAAACTAAGCTAAGCATAGAGATATAGGAAGAGGAGCTTTTACTGCTAGGGTTGGGCCCTAACCCAAAAGCTTCATCCCTCTAAGCCAACTTACCGGTGGATCAAGAAAACCCTCATTTTCACTATCAAAACTGAAAATTACATCAATGTCTTCCACAAGTCTGGAGCTCAGAAATAACTAGTGTTTTTGCAACAAAAATTTGAACCGTAATGAGTCTTTCGACAACTCTACTTATACAACTAAAGTCTCTAATGACTTCCTTAAATCTAGGGAGGCTTGACTCCTAAACTCAATATGAAATAACTCTTTGTCTATCACTTGCTCAACTGCCTTTTGATCTTCATGACTTGGTTGCTTGCATTCCAAGATGGTGTGAATAATGGACCAATATTCGAGTGGGGGAGAAGTAAATGAGGAGGATTTACCTCCTACAATTTCTCTCCCTTGTCGCACTCAAGTTTTAAACCTTAGTCTTACCAAAATTCCTTGATTTTCTCTTCCAAATTTGCATTCAATGCATATTAGTCCACTAGGCATAATATCTCACTTTAACTCCTCTCATTAAACAAAATATAATCAAAACATGTAATAAGTTGCGAGCGAAATTGATTTGACTAAGCTAGGAGGTGATTTAAGTCCCATATAATTACCCAATGATGGGGCTCATCAACCATTAAGATGTTGAAGAGCTGGTCTTACGATAGTTGTCCGAGTCATAGTGATGTCTTGCATCGATTGCTCAAGCCTCTTTTGTCTCACATGGGTACATGTGCATATTGTATGTAATGTCTTTTCAAGTGTAAGTTAAAGTGTCAATAGTTGGATGTAATGGTTATAGAGTAGATGAAGAGTCATGAGGGTAGATGAACTGTTACAAAGGGGAATGTCAAGGGTCACCCCAAGCTTTGCTATATATGGTACCTCATAACCCATTGTATAGGCTTTTGGTCAGCCAATATTCCAACAGGAGTATCTTAGAGAAAGCTTGGATGGTATGGAAATCAGCCTTGGCTACTCCACTGTGCAGAGATAGCATATCTCTTTGGAGGAGCAGGCATTAGTGACTGTAACCTTCTGTTGTCAGAACTAGTGGTTGGTCATGGATGTACTGTATGACTGGAACTTACACTTCTTAACATAACAGATCCATCATGTTTCATGCATATGTCGTATTGTACTACAACTATCTATTTACTCTAAATGGTATATGTATATGTTTTCTACGTATGCATGTGTAGCTATTTTTCGTATATGTATGTATGAATCTTACTGAAATTTGTTTTTGGTTTAACCATCTCTTTAGATTTCTAGCTAACTTGCCTTCCATGTTGTGGTGCATCTAATCTCATGTGTTCCCTCTTAACTCTGTGTTATCATAGGTTTCCAAGGGGCACACTCATCTCACCCTTCATGTGTTAGAACTGCTCGTGCACCTTCCTTGACTTGCTGCATATGTCACACCCTTGCTACCAACAGGGACATCTTACATGCCTCTATCTGAAACCGCAGTCAAGGTGATATTGTACGACCCATTCCTAGGATGCCTACACCAATGAGTCGGAGGTCTAATTGGGACTTCTTACTGAGGAGATCCCATGACATGTTGGTGGGTCCAACACCATCAACATAACTCCATGTTCATATTGGGGAGAAAGAGGAAAAACCCCACCTTATATATATATGATAGCGCAAACCAGGTATAAACCACTAAGAGACACAAAAAACGAGATCCCATCAACCATCACTTAACGCTTAGCTTATAGAATCCATGACAGAAATGGTGTTGAATACATCAATTAAGGGAAGTTATATACCGAATTAATTATAAGTCAAATCGTGTGTATAAAATATGGGACAAAGACTTATGGAAAGTTCAAGTGCATGCTTGAACATATAGGTGCGTATAGTAGGAGAAAGAGATAATATAAGGACTTGCTTATATAAATTCATTAATAGTAAACACAAATATGGTTAATGATCTACTTATACCATATAAATATATATCACTAATGTTGTGAACCATCTATAGAATTTAAAATAAGATATTAGGAAAAACAATGGCGTGATTTTGAGATGCATTACATGTGGTATCATAGTTGTAGTTTTAACATTAAGGCCTATGAGCCAACCAAAATGAAAACTTAACAAATTTATTGTGCATGTTACATAGAGCTAAGAATAAAAGAAGACATGAATGATCAAATCACTCGCTAGATATCTTGGTGAAAGAGACCAGATCTAGGTGCAATTAGGAGATTAAGTGTCACCTCCTACAACAAAATCATTAATATGGAAATTTTTAATTTAGAAAAGTAGAAAAATATGTTTAATGGATAAAAAATATATATATACTTACATTATAATGCATTGATGGATGCATGTGCTCAATGCTGAAGTCTAATATATATTCAAGAGCATAGATATATAACCTAATTATAGATAGTGGTTACTGGAGAGAAAACCATGAAATAACATATGGTATAACTTATGTGATTATTTCGTTGTCACTAAGTAAAGTAAAAAAGGTTACATAGAAAGACTCATAAATGCATGAGAGGTTGTTATGGCTCTAAATAGAAGGTTACTTGCGTATGATGGTGATATTACATGGTACTATTTATAGGAGTAGTTGGTTTTATTTCATTATGAAATGTAGAAGCACATAGAGGATCTATTCTTTTTACATAATATAGAAACCTTGATGGATAGTATGGAAACACACATCAACATCCATGTGCATGTGGTACCAAACTATAAAATGACAAAAATTGCATTATGTGGTGGTCACACAAATAGGCTATATACATATATGAAATTGAAAATACTCATATATACTATTATAACTATCAAATTATATTATAAAAGTGAATAGAGTAATGAATCTAAATAGTTTATAAGCAATGTTGAAAGGATGTTAAATACACACTTTTTTGAAAAGTAAAATGTGAAGGCACCACGAGGTAAACCTTTATTATATATGTTTATGTTCATATATATAAAATATGTACATGTACACAACATGAAAGTAGGAACCCAAACGTAAATAATGAGTTCATTTAATATAACAACACATACATATTATGATTGAAAAATTGGTTGGTTACAACAGTAAAATATAATTACAAAAACTAGGAAATAAGGAACTTTATTCCCAAATTTTTTTATATCTCCAATTAGAGTAGTTAAAAGTACACTATGAGGAAGAAGGAATAAGTTGTTAAATGGGCATAATAACAAAAAAAATGTAGAAATACAAATTCTAATGGCATAGTTCATCCTAAGTATTTCGTAGATCTAAGTAAATATATGTAACATGCTGTAGTGATTGTTAAGAAAAACGACAACATCTTGTGTTGCAACATCCTGTGTTTCCATCCAAATACCAGTAACATAAAGCAACGACATGATAAGCTTATACATGAACAAACAATTTATATTAATACTTTGGCATGGGGTTTGAAGTGAAAATATGCCCAAAAAAAATCGAATATATATGTGCCTGTGTGTGTTTGTGTCTGTTGTGTGTGTTTGTGTGTGTTACAATTGCATTTGACAAATTGATTAAAAAATGTGTTTCAAGTTGGAAGTCCAAGAACTGAATATACCTTGTGGGTAAGAGTGAATATAGGTTGTGGGTTTTTTAATGTTGGACTTCACAAAAAAATTATAGCATACATAAATTCAGTCAAAACCTTGATGATTCTAATAGCATGAGAAAAGGGACCAAGGTTAAAAGAGACTCTTATGAGTAAGATTATAAGTCACCAAAGGAACTAGGTTCTTATCTCAAAGTGTTTGGAGCATGTTGGTAAGGCTTTAATGTATAATATAATAGGGTGTTATGGTATAATCAGGTATAACAAATAAATATGTGGAATAAAGTGAATGAACATGTTCTGGCCCAGATTATTGGGAACTATATATCCTAGTGCAAGGTGATATTTTTAACTTGAGAGAAACTTATTAGATGAAAAATGAATATAAATTACAAAAAGGGTAAATATGTAATTTTCTAGTATAAGATTCTTTTTTTAAAAGAAATGGAATTATGATATTCGCATGAATTATTGGATAAGTATTCCAACAACACAATGGATGTAAATTACAGAGAATAAGGATACTATCAATATTTTGATTAGCTAAAACAAGGGCGTATTTCATGTAGTAGGATTAGAATTAGAAGGAACAACGCATATACCTAGAAAAAGGTGTATATAGGACATTGTAAGGCATGTAAGTACCAACATAACATGGTCTAAAAGAAGGGTTAAAAGGAAGGTGTCACGCGGAATGAGATGATCTTGCAGACAAGATAGACCTTCCTAGAATCTAATGAAGACCTAATGACAAACAAACCAACCAGACACTATCTTTCTCTAAATGCGCTTTATAAATAATGGCAAACAAATGTTTTTAAGGCCTACCTCATGTCCAACGCAAGTTTGGAGATGCCTTCGCTCCTTTGATCCAAGTAAGTTCCTTTGTCACAAACCTGCAAACACAAACAAGGCAAACGATTAAATAGCACCTGAATATCCAGTATTATAAAACATATTTAACATGAAAGTCAAGGAGTCCATGAAACAAATAACATGAGATACTTGTTGAGAAAAATGAGCTTGATTGTATTAATTCAAAAGGAGAAGAACCTTACAACCTTTGCCTTGACGCTGTACAAGCTCCCCCCAGGGTCCAACAAGAACTCTCCTCTACTTTGACAAGCTTCACTCACTCCCCAATGAAGCCAAAAAGGTATGTGATCTCTCCTCTTAAGCTCGAATAGGAAGTCTTGATTTCACTAGCATTTACCCTCAAAAGTTCAGCTTCTAACCTCCCTGGCCACTGACCCAATGCCTCAATTTATAGTGCAATGGAGATCAGTTACTAGGTCCTCCTTCAAAGGGATAGCTCCTCCCAACAAGGGATTAGTTCCTCCTATGATGGGATGCATGAACCACTTGGAGCGAACAATCCACGTAACAAATCCTTCTAGAAAACTCTAGAATTAACCCAAGATGAGTTATTTAACATAAAAATTACGCCTTTTGACTTTCACAGGGGTACGCACCCTCCCCTTTACATACAGAGCGTATAAGTATGCAAATATCCTGAACAAAAGGTGCGAGCCCACAGGTAAAAGTGAGAGAAAGTGTGGAACCAGAGTTACATTGCTTTTTTGATGTCTTTCTCTCATTTCTAAAGCTTGTTTTGAAGAGCTGAGGTTTGAGACTTGCTTAGGAAGCTGGTATATGTGGTGATAGACCTATACCGACTGCAAATAATCAAGGTGATGATATTTTTGTGTAACAGATTGCCCCCTAAAGTGCGAAGTCTGTAGTATATGAGGATTTTTTCATTTATCATATAGGAAGAGTGAAGTGCTTTATCATTTCGAGGATCATCTTGTGGAGAGCTCGGTTGGAACCTGTAAAAACATTCGATGCAAAATATATATATTTGATCATATCATTGCTGAGGTAGGCATTCCCATTCTCAGATAAAAACTGACTAAGAGACTGAAAACTGACTAGAAGACTAACTACTGCTTTGATATAGGAATGATCTCGTAACACATCATAAGTACAGACACATGTGGACACAGTATGGATGTAGCCATCTGTTTATGAATAATCCATAATATAATGAATACAAAATTCCTCGCAACCTCGATGGTGGAAACTAGATCCAGGGTCTTCATTTCTACCTCCCGAAAGAGTATGATTCTGTCCATGCGATTGAATGTGTCGAAGTCGAACATGGTAGAAACCGCTTGATTACCAATCAATGATGTAAATTGTTAACAAGCGTGAGAGAAATCACCAATAATGACAATGGATCTCAAAGTACTCAGCACAATCCATGAAATGTGATAAGATTTGTTGATGTCGAACATGTCATGCAATCCTTTGATCGAAATTCAATGACGTAAACTGTCATCAAAGGCGAGAAACCTGCCATTGAGGCATGCAAATCTCAAGGTACTGATGATTCCTAGATCATCTTTCTAGATAATGAGTTGAAGTCGATAGAAAGCGATCTGTCGTAGGCAAGCCCACAAGACGAAATCATAGATCAAGTTGAAGAAATTTAGTTGCAAAGACTAACTCAGGGATGGTCAAGATGGATGACAGACATTTTGCAGATGAATGGCTTATTTGCACTGACCTCTTGAACACATAACGACACGACAGATGGTTTGGTAATGATTGACCCAAAGTTAATACCCAGAAATTGGCTGAAGACTTTCAAATGTGGTTTGATCAACTGTTAGGCAAAGGATTTCCCAACCCAGGTGAACGAAAGTGTCGTGTTCAAGAGTGGTTACAAAGTATGACAAACAGGCTCATTTTTCTCTCTTTTCCCCCACCATTTCTGGCAAGTACCTCTTTATCTTTTACAAGCTTGAGGAGGATAACATATGCTTGATTATAAGCTCATCCTTTAGATGAGTCCAACTTAGCTTAAATTCGAACCCTAAGAAGGAGTGGTCTGTTCCTGTTTGTAATTGAACAGGTCCTTTACTGTCGAAATTTTAACGAGTCCAGTATAGGAGAAACTCGGCGTTTTTCATTTTTAGGGAGTCTAAAAAAACTTAAGAAGACTCCAGGGTTGACCTTTTTCGTAAATTTGTGTCTCCCAAGCCCGAAAAAAGTATAAAATAATACTTGAGAGAACCGCTTGATCTTTTACGACCAAGGAGTACTTTTCGTCATTAGTGTCTTTGACCCAAAAAAGTAAAAAAGCGACCAAGGACATGTCGTTTTACAACCAATATCGAATTTGAAACAACAAAAATCCGGCAATCTTTTTATGTTTTTACGGTCGGAAAAGAGCTGTAAATCGACTGTCTTTTAATTCCATTTTAACGAGTTTAAAAGAAAAACTCGGCAATCTTTTCATGTTTTAGGAGTTAGAAAAGGGCTTAAAAGGTGACTCTGGTTGAAAATGATAGATTTCGCCTAAGTAATCCTGTTATCTTGCACAAAAACACAAACATTACTCATACCTGCTTGAAAGAGATAAAAATGTCGTAATAATACCTTTTTAAAGTGAAACATAAACAAATTTGAAATTTATTTACTCAAAAAACTTATAAAAAGGGGGTTTTACCATTCATTTTTACCATTTGTGATTTGGGTGAGGAAATAGTGCTTTTGCTCTGAAAACTTCCTGAGAGGATTGCGGAAAATCCAACCATCAGAATCGGACGCCGTCTTCACCAGGTAATCCACATCATCCTCCTATTGTTTTTTAACTATTTAATTTTTCATTTTAGTCTTTTATTTCGTTTTTTAGGAGGGCTTTTAGGCGAAAAACCCGCGCTCAGGGTACGCAGGCTCACCACTGCGAACCTGTGGACCCTGACTTTTTCTCCATTGGGAAAAAGCTCGGGGTCCACACCTTCCATTTGGACAAAGTACGGTCCCATGCACTGTGTCTAACAGGAAGGGTGCGGGCCCCACTGTGAGGGTTTTTAACCCAAAAACTCTCAAAAATAGACCAAAGAAAAAATCATTCTAGCATCCTACTTGATCTTTTTGCTTGATGTAGGTAGTACACCATGCTAGATTGGAGTGAACGAGAGCATGAGGATGTGGATGCTGCCACATGGAATCATCAACCTTCGCTTGATGCTTTGAGGGCATGTGAATTGTACAAATACTGGGCCATTCCTGGCATGAGGGCTCAGGTGGATTTCTTGCAGTGGATGGTTGATAGATGGAGCATCGAGGACCAATTTT
This sequence comes from Pinus taeda, assembly GCA_000404065.3. Lineage (NCBI taxonomy): Eukaryota > Viridiplantae > Streptophyta > Pinopsida > Pinales > Pinaceae > Pinus > Pinus taeda. The sequence goes on along the minus strand of APFE030173378.1, from coordinate 69,006 downwards.
TCTTCATTGGTGGCCACCAGCTCGAGATCGAGCCGGTGGATATATACTTTTTGACTGGTTTGCCTAAGAGAGGCATTGACTTGACCCTGTTCAGGGCTAGGGCGGGTGGCTAGTCCGTCGATAGTCTCCGATTAGAGTACTGCAACAGCTAGTCTAGAGACAAAGGGATAGACATAAAGACCATATCCCTTCCTGAGCTCAAGGTGATTGCATTCACTGTTACTAGACTTTGTGGAGCTGCCGTATTACATATTGCCACCGGATCCCAGATGCGTATGGCAGTTGATTGCTTTCAGGGCACCATCTTCAACTGGTGCGATGCTGTGTTGGCCAATGTGAAGGGCCAATTGACCAGGGACAAGAGTGGACGATTGAAGACTTTTGGTTATGGGGCTTTAGTCGTGAGCTTTGGCCTGGAGAGGATTCCTATGCTCATCCCGCAGCACCTTACAGTTGGAGTTAGGCATCCCTGAGAGCCCAAATTGATGTGATGGGTCGCAGTCATGGTCCGTCATCTTCACGAGGGAACCGAGGTCGTCCGGTTCAAACCTGAGTTTTTCCAATGGTTGGAGCACTAGGTTTTTTCTATCCAGGATTTTCCTTATGCCAGGATTGGCTTTCGTGGAGACCCAGACATGGCTCTTCCTCCAGGAGAGCAGTGGGATGACTCAGGTTATTATTTTCAACGCTTTCCTAATGTTAATAATTTTTTTTATTATTTTTATATTGTCTCAGAACTGATAGTAATAATTTTAAAATGCAGATGTGGGTCCACAGCGACCAGCTGCTCTCCGGCCTTTTGAGAGAAAGCAACCAGTTGCACCAGCTCTAGCCCCACAGGAGGAATCAGCAGAGACCTTGGCCGAGTTGGAGAGTCACCTAGAGCGCTTGACAGGGGACATTCCCGAGACTAGCATAGACGACATCCCTCGTCGGCTTTAGCGCTATGTGATTGGAGTCCTCGGACCTTTCAGGAGGTTCCTTTGTAAGGTGGCCCGTGCAGTGGTTTCGTATCGAGATCATCACCAGTGATGGGATGATCGCTTATTGTAGTCACATATGACATTTTTTCTTTTTGTACCTATCATTTTTGCCGATCATAAGGTGTTTTTCAACCTATGATCAAGGACGATGTAATTTTTGACACACTCCTATATATATGATATCGTTATTACTAGCTTGTCTTGTTAAGCATGTTATGGAATGTTTTTAAATTTACTTGTATGATTATCGCACATGTCTACTTAACATTTGAGAAGGAATTGCATCTGCTAATGTATTTAAAGATCTTGGAATATGCTGATATTCAATATAGTCAAATTCACGTTCCAAGAGACGCACTCTCAAAAATAATCTCAATAATACTGGATTTCTAATGGCGTATACTCTAT
>APFE030173378.1:3931-55576 GCA_000404065.3 Pinus taeda | reverse complement strand
CACTGGATCTTGACTTTTACCTCAAAAATCATCAATAATCTTGGCATTTAACGCGTGTTAGACCAATGGTCATCATAACTAACTCAACTCACTCTATAAGCATAAATAAATCAGAAAATCATGTAATAAGCTAAGAGAATGGTTGATTTGACTAGGTTAGGAGGTAAAATGAGCCCATATAATTACCCATTTATGAGGCTCATCAGTGGTCAAAGAGAAATAAACTACAAACAAAACTAGTTGAAAAAACATTATGAATCCCAATATCCTAATATCTTATCCAATGATCTTCAACCACCTTTATTGATTCGAGCTTAAAATTAAGGCTTTTTGTGCCTATAAATAAATAATGATGTAAGGATTATGAGATATGATGATAAGTTATTCAGATCAGTAGAGATCAAGTGTTTTATGAGCGCATTAGTCTTAGGTGTGGACCAATGTTGACATCCATCATAATCTATTTGTAATATTCAGTTGAGAATATAATAGTAGTGAACATCAAAGTTTGACTAGTTTTCTTGATTAAGGGTTTCCAAGGTAAAATATCTGTGTCCTGTGATTATTTAAGTTGTTCCATTGTTTCTTTTATAATTATCAATCCCTCTTGTGTGCATTTAAATATTTATGTGAATTGATATTCTAGTCATGTTTATATGTCTAGTCAACTATGTATTTGGACATTTGGTATTTTAAGTTTCATTAGGTGCCTTAAGCCCAATTTTACATTTGAAAATATTGAAGCAGATGCCATTATTTTTTAAGGATGTTATGCTAAAACCCAACACGTAACTATCAAAAATAAGTTTTTATAGTTTTTTTTTTGGATTTTGTGAGCAAGATTAATAAATGAAACTCAATCTAAGTTATTAGATCTAATCTAATTTCATAATCAATTTGTGTAGTTATTTGTTCTAGAGCTTCATATACATATTCTCAAGCTCCATTGTTGTCTCAACAATGAAGGATGGCTATTTTTCTCCAAAGAACTATGGCTCCTTATCTTGTTATTAATAAACCTGCCAAAGTTCCCTACCTTCTGGATAAAAGTAAAAATTGTGATTGCAGCAGGACAAAATTCCATCCCATCCCATTTTAACCCTAATTATGCTTGATAGATACCATTTCCTACACCTCATCAAATATGTATGTCATATTGTGATGAAGAATTCTCAATTGGTAAACCCATTATTGGAATGGCACACATTCTAGCGCATGCATTACCTATATTTAATCCCAATCTACTAGGTTCACTCAACTAATTAAATTAATAAGTATTGGATTAATTAGAATTGAACCAATATCTATCAAATGAAGGTAAGCTCAGTAAACACTTTTTTATGAGGAAATAGGTGTAATTTACATCTTGAATACATGTTTTTCTATCGTTGGCTTTTCTTTTACCTTTGTGGAGTAAACAACTAGATATAGATATGCTTCATCTTGATCTACAACTAATCCATCAACTTTAATTGTAGGTTCCCCATGTCAAAATATTGAATTGCATTGAATGCTTTGTAGTCTCTAAACCATTAACATTTGATGTTGTATTCAGCACAAATTTTCATAACCCACACTTAACTCCCATGATTCTTACCTCAATACATTGTCTTAGTTTATTAGGTGGGGGAACTATCATGGTTAATGCATTAAAATAAATGTGATATCTGATATTATTATCAATTTTTATACATTACAAGAAAATTCCAATGTGATATTTTACGATAATTTCAAAAAAAATTTACTATGTTTCACTTAACGAATCACTTCTAATTTGCAACATGGCTAGTCAAGTTGCACTTAGTACATTACTTGATTGATCATGATAAAAATATAATCTAAAGGTGTTCCAAGCTAGGAAACCTTGATTATTGCCATTACATTAACTGGTTCCAATTTTACTATGTCCTAATGATATTGAATCATCGATTCTATGTCGCAGGAAAATGCTTATCGATACAATTTAGGATATTTCAAGTTTTATTAAAACTCGCATACACATGCATAGTAGTAGGTATAGGTTTCCTTTATACTTGTTAATAACAAGTTTCACCCTCTCAAGGAAAAGTAGATATAAGCCATGGGAAAAATAATTTAATTTTGGTAACCTTGTTTAGGCATCACATGCTTTCTTAGCTACTTTAGCATTTTCATGTACTTGTGCTTCATTATATTATTTATAAATTTTAATGTTTTATAAGAAACAACTCTCAAGACGAGCAAGGAGAAAGCCCCGCCCAACAAATCAATAGTTATGAGGATTCAAATACTGCACAAAATAAATCTTCATTTAACAACAAAGAAGATCTCCTAGACCAAACTTCTTCTCCAACTATCTTCAAAAGAATGAACACAATAGATCGCGAAGCTAAGACACCAATGTCCCAAGAACCAAAATAAATGAAGGAGATGCAAGATAAAGGAAGTTTGAACACCATAGAGAAAAAAAAGAAATCTACAACACCAATCTCACCAAGAAAGACGAGGAGCCAGATAATTAAAAACTAAGAAAATTATAGGTCCGACAGACCAATTTGGTCTCAGTGGATGTTAACCATCATCATCAAATTTTAATGTTTTGGAATAGGAAAATTTAGCAAATGTGTATACTTAATTTTGTGTTTGAATTTCCATGTGGTGGTCTCTAATGTTTATGGGTTCTTTATTTTGTCTTTAAAGTCCCCTGTCGACATTTGTTTTATTCCATCAACATTCATGTACATAATGGTTTTTTTCTCCTAATCAAATCGTAATTCAATATCCTTATACAAGATAGAATCTTATGAAAATGTTGCAATTTTTATAATCCTAAAAGTTATTAAAGTCTATTAAATTTTGAATGGAATATGAAATTTTGTGTAATGAGGTAGAAACCATTTAAAATAGCACTCATCCTCTTGTTAACGTAGCACTATACTATGTTTAATATATTTTGGCACACAAATATTTAGCAAGGAACTCAAACTAAAATTTTACCAATCTTAGACATGGATATTGATCCAGATTGGATCATTATATTATCTATCATCCATCTCTATGTTGTTAGTGTGGAAAAAGTGGAGGAATAATCTCACAAGACCATTTTAACAAGCAAGAACCATTTTGGAAAATTAGGGTATGAAACTTTCCAAGAGGATTTTTGATCTAATAGGATCTAAGAAGCTCAAAAATCAAATTTGTTAGAATGTCTCAGAACCAGAACCATTGTGTAGAGATCATCAACATGGTCCTAATGGTGCTTGAATTACATCAATCAGAGTCTGTATGGTGGAGATATGGTAGTTTAAATTTTTTAAGACAAAAGTACAGGGATACCATGTGGTAGCACCAAATAGTGCCACATTGCACTACAGAAAGTTCACTGAGTAGTTGATGTGGCACAATTACTGTGCATTCACATGATCGAGATTTGATGTGTTTGCTGACAAGGTGGGTATATGGACCATTTTGGAGCTAACATGTGGCTATTGACAGACTGACGTGGGAAAACTTTACTAGATGCGTTGGGACCAATGTGTAGATATGGTGTAGACCAGTTATATGGTTCCACATGGCACCATAGTGGGACCAAAAATGGCATCGTGAATGACTAGAAGTTGCAGGGTTTGAACCATCAACCTCTTGTCTTATAACACAATGATTTACCAATAGGTCGTGGGACCTCCTTGGGAAATGGAGTGTGGTTATTATTAAATTTATTATGTTGAAAGTTTAATATATATATATATATATATATATATATATATATTATATATATATATATATATATATATATATATATATATATATATGGTGGTAGGTCATGGAGTCATCCCACGAGCCAACCACCCCATATCATGACTCACCATATGGAAGGCACATCCACATGGTTCTAAAGGTTCCACAGTCCAAATATGTTATGCCATTGTAATGAAAGATCACTGGATATGCCACCAGATATATTACGCCATGCCACAAGTTCAACTTTCAAATCTTATATGTGTTGTTATTCCATATGATACAATCGCAATATGTGTTATGAAAAATGTTGTGCTGATCCAAATATTTTCACTTCAAAGATGCATACAAAATATCATTTTAAAGAGCATGTAACCATAAGATGCATATGCATAAACAAACTAGGAATAAACAACAAACATAAGAAGCAAAGACAAAACATGTTGATAATGGAGTTCACCAAGTGTGGGCTATGTCTCCGGGCCATAAAATTACATGCATCTACAAAAGACACCTTATACCTCCACTTCCGGGGATGGCTTGAAAATTCACACCTTTAGTAAATAAATATACTACACCATTAAATTCCTAGTGAAAAATTGTGAAAAATGATTGTAAACTTGACCCCTTTCTGCTTTGGTCAAAATTGGGACCTTAGGGAATCTCAAAGATTCCCCAAAGATTCCTTCTCACTAGTTGACTAGATTATGTTGTTCATAAGAAAAATCTGACTTCACCACTACACTCCTTGCGAAAAACTGAATAAATGAGTATAAATTTGGCCTGGTTCTAAAATTGTCAAAATTTGGCCCTTAAAGAATATTTTAGATTCCTTACATATTCCCCTACGCCCTACGCTAGGGTTCTACTCCTCTATTTCCATGTCCACTCAAGGTTCCATCTCTGCATTGGGTTCCATGCCCACCACATGATTAGTTTTCGATCACATGGCATATCATTTTCAAATCCTAGTTATAACAATCGTAACACAAGTTTAGTGGTTGGACTCTAAAATACGCCATATATATGGAGCACATTGGTTATACAACAATATTTCGTTTGTAACCCAACCATATAATATTAATATATGATAATGACATATCCATATGCCATATTCTTTTGTTTAATAACAAATCAAAACTTTTTATTTTTCCATGTTTTTTTAGATTTTATATAACTATGTGATTTTATAAGGTTCTATTAACCATGTTTTTATATTTTTTAATTGCTGTTGTTTTTAATGGGATTTTTTTAATATATATATTTTTTGTCTTTTTGTGTAAGTTTAGGAGGCCAATTCTGGAGTGGAACGTGTCATTAGTATATTTTCTAATCAGTTTCCACATAAGCAAAGTGGCTCCCACATCCCTTTATGACTTGCAAACTTCTGATGATCATCAAATGGTCATACAGGCTCCAATTGAGGTGGCATTCATGTCGTTGGGTTTGTAATGACACGCTCTAAAAATTGATGTCAATGTTATTGAGATTTAGGAACTTTGAAATTTGAGTTTTATGGAGCCACCTGGATCATTCCTCCCCAATAAGGATCTTTTGGTCCTCCAAAATCATGGACACAATATGTAATATGTTGTACTCTCTCATCTGCACAACAAGTTCCCTAACAGGCCACACGTCTTTCTCCTTCACATTTGTTCTTCAAATCCATAAGTGATTAACTGACACCTTCTCTCTATGCTAACCTATGGTACATATGTTCAAGTATAAGACCTATCATGACCCAAGCAAACCCCATACCTACCAAGAGTTTATAACATGTTCTTTGGTCAAGTTTACATCATAATATAAGCCAATACCCCAACTATAAACAAAAGAGGCCAAAACATCATCATATTGTTTGCATAAGTGATGGAAAACACTTCATCTCTTTTATAATCATTTCAGAACATGTGATTTACAAAATGCAGCCATGAAAAACTATTATATCTAATAAATCATCTCTCACTCAAAAAAGTGAATGGATCATCTCCTTGTGGATGATTCACTTGTTGAACATCTTCACCAACTGGTTCCTTCATAGGTGCTTAGTCCTAAAGTATATGACATGTATCCCTCTAATGTCCATCCTTGTTGTAGTGATTGCAATGATTCTTTCTCCTCCAAACTTTCTGGATCATTTTGGAACACTTATTTCTTGTTTCCCTCTAATAAATGCCCATGGAATCCTCACTATCACTAGAATATGATGAGGTGCTCCCATCATTTGTTGTTGGTTGGTCACTAGTTGTCTTGGAGCATTCTCCAACCTCTTTTCTAACATACCCAATTCCTGCATAATGAGAAAATTCCTCCACTTTGATGGGATTCACAATGCCCTGGCCATTAATGTCGAGGCCCTTTCCTTGATACCCCATATTCTTCAACAATTTTGATCCAATTCTTGTATTATGTTTATCAAAAGTAGTGAAATCATCATCATAAAAAGAACATGAAAGTGAAGAACCACTTTTTACCTCAGGCTTGTTATGTTGCAACTTTTCCAAGGCCCCCTCCTTGGCTTGTAATTAATGTTGCAACCTTTGTTTCTCCTCCTTTGCTTTTTTTAGGAGTCCCCTTCATTTAGCATTCTCCGTCTGAATGATTTGGTTGATCTCTTTGAGTTCTTGGAGCCATGCAGTATTTGGTGCCCTCCTCATTTTTGGCACAACATCTGCTGAAATCTTTTCCTCATCGCCTAACTCGAAACCCAAGTGAATAGGTCCTTCTTCTTCAATCCCAAGAGCCGCAATATTCATTTCATCACCTAAGTCTGATCCCAGTTGAATTGATCCAACACCTACAAATCCTGTAGCTATGATATTTTTATCATCCTCTAATTTTGATTCTTGGTCTTGTTGCATAGTTTCGACTGCCTTATGCTTCTCATTTATGTTGTTCCTCTTAGGCCTCAATTCCAGGTGTAATTTCCAAAAATGTTCCTCATTATTCCCTTATTTCTCACAATGAGTACAAGAGGGCTTTGTTTCATTTATCTTAGTTGTTTTTGTCCTCTTTGGGTGGTTTTCTTGCTCATGCTTCCCCCTGCTTTCAAGGTTTACAACCTTCACACTAGCTTCATCAAGGGTTTTAGGTTCCAATAGTAATAATGAATGCTGCAAATAATTATGCAAAGAGCCAATATATTTCATCAATGTCTCAGAAATGTCAAGTGGAACATTCAATGCTAATATTGTTTCCTAAACTCTTCTGTAAAATTTTGAATAGTTTTACCTTTACTTTGTTTCAAATGTTTCCATTTCATCATGGCCTTATGTCTGTAATCCAATGGCTAAAGTTGTCAAATCAGAAATAAAGTCAGACCAAGATGAAAGAAGTTTATGATTAATCTTACCACCTTTCTACTACTTGTCTTTCCACCAGACAAGAGTAGTCTCACTCAATCAAAGGGATGCCAGCTAGATCTTGGCTTCATCCTCTTTGATTTGTTGGACACGAAAATATACTTCAATTTGTCTAGTCCAGTTATCTAGATTTTCTGGATTAGATTCTCCACTAAACACAAGCATATCAAACTTGACATCCAACTTGAAAAAGGGACTTTTATGAGTTTTTCTAAATTTAGAATTACGAGAAGAGAAAGAAGAAGAAATTTCACTAGAAGATAGAGAGGGAGGTTCAAGAGGCTCTTCTCCTCCTCCTTAATGATTCATTGAGGCATGATCATCTAGTTGTTCCTTATTCTCTAGTTTTTCCATTGTCTTCTCATACTCTACAAACAAAGTTTCCACTTCTTTTGCCAGGGCATAGAAGGCCTTACGATAGTTTTACTCTTCCTCCAATCAAGAATCTTCATATGCCATATTCCCTATTCATGCTACACACCCTGATTCTGGATGAAAGAGCTTAAGTTTTCCTTCACCTCTTTGGATCTTTTCCCTGGTTATCATACACTTGCAATTCACATCAATGAAAGACTCACTCTAATATCAAACTTGATCTGGATCTTTTCACTTCAAATATGCATATAGAATTGCATTTTAAAGAGAATGTAACCATAATATGCATATACATAAATGAAGCGGAAATAAACAACAACTATGAGAAGCAAAGACACAAGAAGTTGATAATGAAATTCACCTTTTGTGGGCTATGTTTCCGGGCTCTTCTCGATGTGGGGAGGCCTATTTCATTAATCTTCAGCAAAAATCAAATTACATGCATGTATAAAAGACACCTTATACCTCCACTTCCATGGATGGCCTAAAAATGCACACTTGTGCTGAAGAAATAGATTGCACCATTGAATTCCTAACGAAAAATCCTGAAAATTGATTGTAAACTTGACCCCTTTTTACTTCAATCAAAATATGGACCTTCAAGAATCTCAAAATCTCTAAAGATTCCTTCTTGCTGGTTGACTGGAATTATGTTGGTCATATGAAAAATATGACTTCACCAGTGCGCTCCTTGCGAAAAAATGAATAAAATGATTATAAAGTCAGTCTGGTTATGAAACTGTCAAAGATTGGCCATTAAGGAATCTTTTAAATTCCTCATGATTCCACAAAGATTCCTCTCTTCAAGTTGACTGAAGTTTTGCTACTCATATGACAAATATGACTTCACCACTGCACTCCGTGTGAAAAATTGAGTATAAAGTCGGACTAGTTCTGAAATTGTCGAAATTTGGCCCTTAAGGAATCTTTTATATTCCTCATGATTCCACAAATTCACTGAAGATCTGCTGCTCAGAAGAAAACTCTGACTTAACCTCTGTGCTCCTTACAAAACAATGAGTAAAATGAGTATAAAATTAACCTAGTTCTGAAACTTTTAAAATTTGGCCCTTAAAAAATCTTTTAGATTCCTTGCATATTCCCTATGTCAAGATTCTGCTTCTGAATTTCCATGCTTACTCAGGGTTCCACCTCTACATTAGGTTTTTTCCCCACCATGTGATTAGTTTTCGTTCACATGACATACCATTTTTAAAGGTGGTTATAACAATCGTAACACAAGTTTAATGGTTGGACTTTGGAATACACAATATATATGGAGCACGTTGGTTATACAACAATATTCATTTGTAACCAAACCATATAATAATTAATATATTATAATGACATATGCATATGCTATATTCGTTTGTTTAATAACAAACAAAACTTTTTATTTTTCCAAAACAAACCTTTTATTTTTCCATGTCTGTTTTGGATTTTATATAACTATATGATTTTATATGGTTATTTTTTTAACCATGTTTTATATTTTTTAATTAGTGTTGGTTTTTTAATGGGATTTATTTATATATATATATATTTTCATTTTTATGTTGATTTAGGAGGCCAATGTTGGAGTGTCGAGTGGCATTGATCTATTGGCCAATCAATTTCCATATAAGCAAAGTGGGTCACACACCCGTATACGACTTGCAAACTTTTGACGGTCGTAAAATGATCATACGAACTCCAATTGAGGTGTCATTCACATCATTGGGTTCATAATGACAAGCTCTAAAACTTTATGCCAATGTTGTTGAGATTCAGGTACTTTGAAAGTTGAGCTTCTCTAGAGCGACCTACATCATGTGCGGTGGTGTTTTATTATATGACACCACAACATCGTATTTAATATATTTTTAAATATATTACAATTCATTGCGACCACTCTAGAACTATGATATGTTGGCTCATTTGTATATGACCAGGAAAAGGGGTGTTAATAATTGTATACATTTGTTTTAACAAAAAATTTGATGTAGTTTTATTATTCGACCCCTGCCACAGGTTTATTTAATATATGCCAAAATGCACATGCCATGGTAGAAGGTCTGATTGAAGATTCCACCCACAATATATCAAGAAGGTTCCAAATGCAATTTGTGTTGGTTTTTTTTCATATAACCGCCCAACTCTGTTAATTGCAAAGGGAGAATGTTATTTGACCGAGCGAGGAAAGTTTAAAATGATATATATTTTGTTAAAAAAATATGCTTGCAAGAGTAAGGTTTTCCACAACCTTTGGGCAGAATTGTTACAATGAAGGCCAATGAGGAACAACGGCATTCAACTGTTGAGCCATATGTATTTGTATAATTATCTAAAACCATGGTTTTTTGCACCATATGTTTATCTAAAGCTAATCAAAATTTGAATTCACTTCAAACAATTATATAAAGCCTTCAAGTCAGGTCCTTGACAGTGAATAGCAGACATCGAGAGACTATTTAAAGTCATAATTTTTAATACATGCCATTTGCATAGTTTTTCAAATTGTATCAATTTGGAATGATGCCCATTTTGTATATGAATGGAGAGAGATGATATCCCACTCTTATGTTAGTGGATAAATTTTCCCATGTTGGAGAGTTTGTTTTCCCACTTTATAAGTATAGTGGAGAGATATTGGCATGTTGTCATAAGTTTGTATAGTGGAGAGTTTGTGGAAATGGCCACCTAAGTGTGGGAGTTGTTTTCATTTTTCCCTTGTGGAGAGATATTATTGTGACTACATTGCATCGCGGAGAAAGTATTTGTAAAAGTTTCCTACTCATATGATTTTTAAGTGGAGAAGTTTTAGCCTTTATTGTAAGAAGGAGAGAAAATTTTTTGGAAGGTGTTGATGGTGCTGGACCCACCAACATGTCAAGGGGATCCCCCCATTAAGAAGTCCCAATTAAACCTCATACTCTTTGGTGTAGGAGTCCTAACAGTGGGTCGTAAGGTAATGCCTTGACCGTGGTGTCGTACAGAGAAAAGTACAATAACTCTGTCAGCAGCAAGCGTGTGACTGATGCAGTGAGTCAAGGAAGGTGTATGAGAGGTTTGAACACTTCAAAAGGGGAAGGAGGTGAAGGTGATTTCCAGGTTGAAAGGGATCAGTCCCAACTCGGCTAGGAACACATAACACAAAGGACATGCACAGCTTCCGGTAGAGTAGTCCACTCGAATGCAGCAGTCACATCATACAAGGTAAGATAACACATACAACACTCATGGATCAGTCCGAGATGAGTGTGACGGTTGTTATAGCAAGGTTCAAGTGAAAGGTCTATCTAATGTCCAAAAAAGTAGTCAACACAAATGGTGACAACATTAACAACATATGCAACACATTAACAACAAGATTCATATAATTGCATGTGAATCAGTTCATACACAAGTATGTAAGTTAAACAACACATATCATTAAGGCAACCGAAGCAGTCTAGCTACAATAACAACATATGCATGAAAATGTGTTGGCTCTTATTATATAAAGAAGTGTAAGTCACAATCATACAATACATCCATGTAAACCTGCTAGCCCCAATAGTGGAATGTTATAGCCACATCCGCCTGCTCCTCCAAATGGATGTACTAGCTCCGTGTAGTGGAGAAGCAAAGGTGCGTTACAATATTGTCCAAGCCTTTTTCAAGATAGTCTTAGTAGAAGCTTGGTTGACCAAAATCCTTTACAATGAATTATGAGGGACTATTTATAGCAAAGGGTGGTGTGACCCTTGACATTCCCCTTTGTGACCATTCACCTACTCTATGACTGTTACATCCGCTCTTAGCACTTGACTTACACTTGACATGACTCAACACTACAGTGCACATGTACCGATGTGAACAATGGATTGGACAAGCCAAACTAGACATCATTCAGACTTAGATAACCATAGAAGTCCAACTACTCAACATCCTCATGTTGATAAATAGTGACATATTGATGCCAAGACTGGTAGTCCTTGAGAGTGTTCGTGTGTTCTATTGTGACATCCATCTGAAACCTGAACCTTACCTCCATAGCATTTGGGTACACTACTCAGGCTCCTCTTTCCAACTCGTCTGTGAGCATGCACATCATTGTCTTTAGTGTGGCTGGACCAGCAACATACTTGTGCATGATGTCTACACTAATAGGAAAGTATGGGCTGGTGGCGGTGCGCATCAACTCATCAAAGTACGAGTCAAGCTCTTGTTGGACCTACTTCTTGGTCTTCACCTAGGCAAGGATCCCAAGTGATGGGATCACATGAGTGTGCACTATAACCTCCATGATTTTGAATACTCGTGCATGGGAAGCATGTATGCTAGCGATGAGTTGTGGTAGGTATTCATAGTTCCAGATCTGACTTCAGATACGTTCTTACAGCTCGACGGCATTGGCCTTCATCATCTTTGGCAAGTGAAGCGGGGCTCCCTTGTACTTCATCATCCATGCTTGCATGTTATCAAAAACAGTATGTATGTTCTTCAAGTTTCGTACTCTTCTTGCACATCGTTGCTACCATCCATGGAGATGAACGATCGCTTGATGCACGATACCAAACTTGGAGTACAATGCTCACATAATTGTGTCCAAGGACAATACTTCATTTAGTATTGCCTTCTTCAGTTCAGCTTGGGTGTACATTGTCACCAAGTCTCCTCCCTTCTTGGCCACCTGTAGTTCCTTTGCCATTCACTCATTCTGAGCTATGAGAAAATGAACACTTGAGCTAGTGCCTTCGGCATATACTCTAGTTGCATCAGCCAATGCAGCTGGATGCTTGTGCACATCAGTCACGATCACTTGCTCTTGAAATTGCACAGGAGATGTTTTGTCCTCCGGAGAAGGTACTCAATGAGACTTCATAACTCTGTGATGAGATTAAACAAAGGAGATCTTGTGCATCTCTACTTCTAGTTGACCACCAAGGATCTCAGTGCCTCCTTGGTCATCTGAGACTTTCTCATCATCTGGATGCATTGAATCAGGTGAGTCGAACTCTCTTTGGTGTGGCATGAGGTTAGTGTCTTGTTCCAACTCTTGCTACTCCATGTCTACATCCAACTGTTCAAGGGCTTATTCTATCTCATGATCAAAGTCTTGACCTGCGAGGGTTCACCCTATTCACCTGATGCCAATTGTTTGGAAGAATCAACTACTTATACGGGTGCTGCTTCATCTGTTTGCACATGATGTACCCCCTGCTGAATTTGTTAATTTTGTGCTTCCTTCTCATGTTGGCACAACTCTTGTTCTTTCCAGAGTTGCTCCCTCAGCTCATGCGACTCCTTCTCTGCTTTTTCCATTCTCTTCTTATCCCTTTGCCTTCATGCAATTCTCTTGTCACACCGCTGCCTCTTTTGTTGAATATACATAGCTACAGGTTCTACAAGTGGATCTCCTCGAAACTTGCATCTTTTCTCCTTCTCTATGCGGTCGACAATCTTTCTCTTCCCTTTATCGCACATAGCTATGCTTGTCTCTATTATCTCTGCTACTGCTGCTACTATTGGTGTTCTCTATGATGTTGCTTCATATTGTTGTGCTAACCATTCTACGGAAAAACTGAATTTTTCATTGCGTCTGGAGGAATTTTAACAGTATCTCCATGAGTCCTCTTTAGCCCAATGAAATGCCCCATGGATCCAATTGAACTAAACTCTCATGCAATGATCCTTCACAATGAAATTTGGGTAATATGGGTTGAAGCTTTGGAGATCAATCTGGACTTCTTCATATGTTCAGCTTTGGCATCCACTTGCTTGATGCTCCGGATCTCATATAATCCAATCTGCAATGGAAGAGTGGGCCAAGGTGCCTTCTTCTTCTGCTACAACCTACTTGTCAATCCTGCTGAGATATGATATGCTACTTCCTAGCTGTCAAATGATTTATTAAATTATTTCTATGGAAATGAATAATGTGAGTGAAACTACATTAAATTATTTTCTCCTAAGTAGGTAAAAATATTAAATATATCTAACTCGAAATTTTGTTTAATATCGATTTTCCCTCGCTACTCTCAAAAACCCTAGATGACAACCTCCCCTACTCGCTTGCCAGTGATTTCCAACTCGGAGGGTACTCCTCCCCCTCTGATTGATGAGGAAGCAGCCTTCGAGGCATTGGTCACTTCTCTTCCTAAAAATCAATTATCCAACAATACTTCTTCAAAGTTTGTTAGGCAAATGGAGGAGATTCCATCAGTGGCAGTGCCTCCAATTTTTCGCCACTCAACCCTGGCATATTCGGATTGAGCTATCGTGGGGAAGTTTAAATGAATGTGACCTTCCCCTGAGTCAATGGAACATTGGACTGAGAAGAATTGGAAGGATAAAATCAAAGGAAGCCTGGATGTCTTCACTGTGTGAAATGGATTTTTTTCCTTCCTGTTTGAGTTCAAGGAGGACAAAGAGATCATCTTCAGAAATGGTCCTTAATTCTTCAAAAACAAAGGAATGTACTTGAATAGATGGACATTGCAATTTGACCTAACTAAATACATCCCCAAACATTGCATCAGTGTGGGTCAAGCTTCCCCACCTCCATCTATCATGTTGGAGTAATGATTGCCTTCAGTCCATCATCAACAGATTTGGGAAGTATATACATTGAGTAGAACCTAAAAGAGGATAGTTAATTTGTTCTAAGATTTGCGTTGAGGTGGATCTAGAGAAGGGTCTTCTAGACAAAATATTTCTTAGAATGGGAGGTTGGAATCATTGCCAAATATTAGACTATGAACACATCCCTTTCAAATGTAGGGTTTTTCTTGAGTATGGGCACTTCACCAAGAACTATAGAAAAGCTCAACTTGAAACCCCATAAGGGAACTACATTGGTCAAGGAGTCCAATCTTAACAATGAAGATTTGTAAAAAGAGAGGAAATAAGAAATGCAGGAAAATAACAGGAAATTAATTTCAACGAAAAATGGGCCATCCTCTTCAGCAAACCCATTTGGGGCTCTTCAATCCCTAGAAGCCTCTTAATTGAAGACTCAATATAATCAAGCAGGGAGTGCCAAGGAGAATAATGCATAGCATCAACTAGAAGAGGGAGAAATTAATGACGCCAATAAGGAGTCACCCCCCCTTTATATTCAGCCTCATCAAAGCCAGTGCCTTCCAAATCTAGAGGGGGGCCCAGTTTTGTGTCAGTTGGCTCAACCATATTCCCTAACAAAGGCATAGTGTGAGCCCCAGAAGGGTCCAAGGAAAATAATAACAGTACTATGTCATGGTCTTAAGAAGGAAGTGAGGAAATTAGCTTCCAAGAAATAGAGAGTAATACTAAGAATAAAGGAAGACACTCTAAAAAGGAAATTAGAGAATTAGAATTCGAGTAAAATAAGAAGCTTGGGATCCAAGTTCAGATCTCTAATCGCCTTAAATTGTTTGGGCTCAAAGGTTCAACAAGAACAACAGAGGGTGGTCCAAAATCACTATCGACTCCCAATCGATGAAGGTACTTTCTTGGAATACAAAGGGTGTGGGAGGACCCTCTAAGGCCCTCTTAGTAAAAGATCTGATTAAAAGGGAACAACCATCAATTTTCCTCTTACATGAATCGAAGATCGAAGAAGAACATTTAATGAAGGTGTCCAAAACCTTCTGGAAGGACAATGAAGGAATATGTCAAAGTTCAAGGGGATGCCCATCTGGGTTAGCGATTTTTTGGCATAGTGGTCAATTTTCTTTGGTTAATAGTATAAAATATTCAAACTAGATAGCGGTGGAGTTGAAATAAAGTTACAAATGAGAGGTTCAAGATAATAAATTTCTACACACCCTCTTCTTATGTAGAGAAGTTATAATTTTGGGATAAAATATCATCTCTCAAGAATAGAAATTGGAATCATAATGGTATAGTCATTGGAGACTTCAACACTACCCTGATATATTCTAAGCGCAAGGGTGGAAACATGGTCCGGGATCCATTCAAAGATAATATGGAAGACCTTCTCTACAAGTGGGATCTAGTATATATTAAGCCTCTTAAAGGTAAGTACACTTGCTAAAATATAAGAGTTGGGGAAGGTCACATTCCTACCCATCTCAACTGATTTTTCATTCATAGTTCATGGATTCTTAAGGGCTTGGATCCACACTCCTCCAATCTGCCCTTTGGAGAGTCAAATAATAAACCAATATTATCGGTGCGAGAGGATAAGGAGGATTTTTGAACAATACCCTTTTAGTACAATCAAGGATTGTTCCAAAGGAAGGAGTTGGAGATTTTAACTCTCAAGCTTGGTGATTAGAATATGTCAGTTCCCTGGTCTTCGTTTGGGAATCTAAAATCAAGTCAATAAATCAAGCCTTACAAAAATGGGCCAAAGTCATGTATGTCCCACCTGGGAAGAGAAAGGAAGAATTAGTAAAATAATTAGAGCAACACATTAAAATAATGAAGGACCATGTAGTGGAGGAATGGAATATAGAGAAGGAGAAGAGACTTAACTAAAAAATCTTCCAGGAGAATAGGAAAGAGGAAGATTTATGGAGGTTAAAATCCATAAGCACCTAGTTAAAATCCAGGGATAAAAATACCTCATTTTTCCATAAACAACCTAAAGCAAGTGTGAGTTTCATAATAAGGTGAGGGAAATTATTCCAAATGGTAAACCCCATATCTCCAAGTTTTTTGAGATTAAGGAGGAAGCTTTTAATCACTTTCAATCTTTTTTCTCTTTGGATGGGGTACTTAATGATAGGAAGGAATAGGAGTTTTCTTATCCCATTTTACTCAAAAATCTCAGACGAAGAGAATCACCTTCTCATGCAAGATATCAAGGAGGACGAGGTTATCAATGCAATCTAGTCCTTGGATCCAGACAAGGCCCCAAGGCGAAATAGATTATATATTAGCTTTTATCGCTCCTTATGGTCTTTGATCAAGAAGGACTTTATTAAAATGCTTAATTGGACTAAGGTTAAAGGGAAGGTTGGAAGGGGGACAAACTCTACCTTCTTAGTGTTAATTTCAAAGGAACCAAACACTTCCTCCTTCAATAGGTTTCACCCATTTCCTTGTGAAACGCCTCGTACAAAATCCTGATAAAAATTATTGTTGGGAGATTAAAAAGGATACTATTGAGATTCAACTTAGAAAATGAAGGTGGATTTCTCAAAAATAGATATATACTAGACAATGTCATCCTGTTCTAGGAAGCGATCCACTCGAGTTAAGAAGTAGAGAACCTTGTTTTGTCATCAAGTAGCACATGGTGAATGTGCTCAATCAGGTAAGTCACTCTTTGCTTTTATGTATGTTAGAAAAAAATTTATTCTGCAAGGATTTTGTCAATTGGATAAATGCATGTTTTGGCCATCCGTGGATCACCCCTTGATTAATGGAATACCAACCCCCATTTTCAAATCCTTGAGAGGTCTTTGGTAAGTTTGTCCTCTCTCTCCTCTACTTTATATCAGAGTATTTGTGAGTCTGAGTCAAAATCTTGAAGAAGCTCGCATGTTTGGGCCTTTCCTAATCTCTCCATCACCCTAAATGTTAAATATGTCAACCATTCACAGTTTCTAGATGATACCATTATGTTTGGTGGTGCTTCCAAAATCATAGCTTCCAGGTTTAAAATGATTTTGGATAATTATATGGATATCTTGGGGGGCTAGAAAATAAGAAAGTGTCACCTCTATTAATGGAATTTCTTAGCTTCTGTGCTCCAAGAGAATGCGCTAACTTTAGGGTTATTTGTATAGCAAAAGTGAAGATGATCTAGGTGGATACTGGTGGCCACCTGCCTATTCCACTTGGACCCCCAACATTGCCTCTTTCATTTTTTCGGTTTCCTTAATTGTAGCATAGTTTACTATTTTTGGCAAGTTTTCGGTTCTTGAACTTCTAAAGCCGTTTTGAGGCCCTAAACGACATTTTTAGGAAAACCGGAGAGACTGAAAACATCTTAATTTAACTTATTTGCTTGTTTTCGGCCTTCTCTTTGAGATCTTCGAAACAAGGTATTATGATAGCCAAATGGAGATCGTATGCCAAAGTTACAACCCTGGGAAGTTGATGTACCAATTTACCCAAACAGGGCCCACAGTTTTGCTACTTCATCTCCTAGGGTTAGGTTTTTGGATGTTTAGGGTTTTTCATTGTTTCTCAATAATAAATAGGCCTTTGAGCCTCATTGTAACACATTTCAGAGGCATGTGGTAGCCACATCTCTTCCCAAAGATAAGCTACCATCGCTCGATCTAGTCTTATTTCCATTATGTTTGTAAGCATATTTCAATATTTGATATTAATGAAATGAAGCATTATTTCTACTTCATGTTTTCATTTATGGTTATATATGTAATTTGTTGCATCCCTGTTTAAATCTGGATCAATGGTATCAAAGTGGTCTGCTCTTTCTCTATTTTTCTTTGTATGTCCCCAACGAGGTCGGGATATAAGGAGTTAGGGATCGATCTAGTTGAACCTTTGCAAGATCAAGCTCACAAATCCTGATGGCCTCCCATGGCAAAAGAAAAGAAAGATGAGGGGGCAGGAGATCCTTTCAAAATTTTTCTCGAGGAAGCCCTCGAGCAAAAGAGGGACATGATGATGGATAACTTTACCCAAATCCTTCGAGGGATACCCACAGGTGATGCATATTCATCTAGCAACCACTCTAGAGGCTCCACTCCTTTTAAGGTACAAGTTAACTTCAATATTCCCATATTTGAAGCCGTGATAGATGCAGATGTCATAGATAAAGGGTTAAATCTGTTAGAAGGATGTTTTTTAGTTCATGACTTTTCCGATCAGGAAAAGATTACTTTGGCACTTCTTAACGCTACCCCACATGTCAAGGACTAGTGAGACACCTACTATGAACAAAAGGATGAGAGTGAAGCCTCGTTGTTTTCAGCCACACTCACTTGGGATTCTTTCTGAGATGCCATCAAGGAACAATATTACCTTGTTGAGAGCTATGGGGATAAATACATAAAGTAGACCATGCTACGATAGGGAAGGGACCAAGATGTGTTGGAGTTCATAAATATTTTTGATACCCTTCGCACAAAACTAGGTATCAAGGATACTGATTGAAATTCAGTGATCAAGTACCGCAACTATCTACACAAGTACATTTGGGACGAGATGGAGTTCTTGGACATTTCCGCGTATGGCATGACGTACTAGTACACTATCAAGATTGAGCAAAAGTTTAAACAAAATAAACAAGACTTTGGATCCGCGAATCCAAAGCAAGGAAAAGGCACTCCAAACCACATAACAAAGGAGCAAGCCAAGGCGGGGCTACCTAGGAGAGCCTGCTGAAGCTACAAGAAAAGTAAAACACCATGAAGATAAAGAAGGACACAGGAAAATTGTGTGAGTTCCATAAGAGCTCAACTCATGATATAAGTGAGTTTCGGGCCAAGCAGTCATTGGTGGTTGAGCTGAAGTCTTCTGAATTAGACATAAGTTCCAACTCTGAATCAAAACTCGATAAGGGAACTGAAAAAGGGAAGCAAATCATTGATGCGGAGCCCAATGCCACCATGGCCACCACCAAGATCCAGAATATTGAGCCTCAAGATCTAAAGGAGGGGGAATGCCTATTCCACTCACAAATCTAGGTAAAGGTCTCTCTGTTGTAGTTCATTGTCAATAGCTGGAGCCAAAAGAACCTCATTTCAGCAGAGGGAATGAAGCGGTTGGGCCTAAATACTACAACAAATCCATAGTCGTACACCATCGATTCGCTTCACTAAGGAGGAGATCTTCGCATCAGCCAGAAGTGTCATCGTCCCTACAACATCAAGCCCTTCAAGGATGAGGTAATATGTGATGTTTCTCCTCTTCAAGTTTGTGATGTGTTTTTAGGACAACCATACTTGTGGAAGCGACATGCTTGATATGAGTCTAGACCAAGCTCTGTGATTATTATCTTGGCCAACAAGTTGTACAAGATACCGGAGGTAGCCTCGCCTACCACAATCTCTTTAATCACTACAAAGAAATGCAGTAAGATCATTTACTAGACCAGGAAATTTTTTTCCTTATGATTCGCCCTCAAGGAAAGAAGAAGGTCGTGGTCATGGCTTCTAAGTAGGGCTCCTCTACACAGCAGAAACAGATGGACAAGGTTGTGGAGGAAACAGTAAACTATGCTACAATTAAGGAAACCAAAAAAATGAAAGAAACAACGTTGGGGGTCCAAGTGGAATAGGTGGATGGCCACCAATATCCACATGGATCATTTTTGGCTCATTTATAGGGGTACCTCTACTTTGTCAGGCCAAGCCTCCATCGATATGACCCTAGGTGTTCCACTAGCTAATGGGCTGATAAATTGGTGCTCTGTTCTAGAGAACGATGAGATCAGGAGGCAAATTCAGGAACTATTGCAGAAAGGGCACATCAGGCCAATCTCATCACACTATGGGAGCCTGATTATATTGGTACAGAATAAGGATGGGACCTAGAGTCTTTGTATTGACAAACGTGTGTTGAACAAGGTCATTGTCTGGAATAGGTACCTAATCTCGCGGATTGATGACCTTATTAACTAGCTCAAGGGGGCCAAATATTTTAGCAATATTGACTTGAAGTCAGGTTATCACCAAGTGTATATCAAACCCTCTGATGTGTGGAAGACTTCCTTCAAATCCAAGGAGGGAAATTTCAAAGGGTTGGTCATACCATTCGTATTAACGAACTCCCCTGCAACCTTCATGAGACTGATGGACGACATCTTGCAACCCTTCACTAATGCATTCGTGGTTGTGTATTTGGATGACATCTTGATCTTCTGCCAGAGTTGTGACGAGCACCTCCACCATATTTTACAAGTCCTTCAAACCCTATGACAACACAAGTTGTGTGCTAACTTGGAGAAATGCACCTTTGGCATGACCCAAGTTCAATATATAGGGTACATAATTGATGAGCAAGGTGTACTTGTGGACCTATCCAAGATACAATTCATTCAAGATTGGTCAACCCCAACCACCCTAACAAAGCTCCAAAGCTTTTTGGGACTTGCCAACTTCTACCGTACGTTCGTGTTGGGGTTCTCTCATATCACTTGGCCTTTATGTCAAGTCACCAAAGGCTTAGCAAAAGAAAAGTGTTTTTGGTCTGAAACCCAACAACAAGCATTCTCCAAGTTGAAGAATCGACTCTGTTTTGCACCAGTGCTCACATTACCAAACCTGCAACAACCATTTGAGATTGAGACAGATGCCTCTAACTATGCTATTGGTGTGGTTCTTACTTAGCATGGGCATCGAGTGGCTTACCATTTTGCAGGCCTTTCGTCAATAGAAGCATTACATTCTAGGGAAGGAAACAGTCATCCGCATAGACCACAGACCTCTATAGTTCATACAGACACAAGGGAAGTTGCAGAACGATCGCCATCACAAATGGTCCACCTATCTGCAACAGTTCCATTTGAACATTAAGTATAATAAGGCCATCACCAATAATGTCAATGATTTCCTCAGCGAACCACTTGTCATGGCGTTGATCACTATGCTTGACTCCTGTGGGCACAAGACATCGGGGTGGCCGCATCTTTACAAGAGCAATCCAGAATTCAGCAGCACATACTAGACACTTCTGGAAGGGAAGCAAGTTCTAAGTTTTCACCTTCAGGATGCATCGTTATGCCACATGGGACACATATGTGTTCCTTCAAGAGAGTGTGCAAAGATGATTTGGGAGGCACACTACAGTCAGGTCACTCGACATTTCAGAGTGGAGAAAACAATGGTGGTATTGCAGAAATATTTTTATTGGCCAAAACTTCATTAGGATGTTGGGAAGTACACTAGATCCTGCACCACCTATGCCATTGCAAAACGAACCATCAAGAAGAAAGGCCTATATAATCCTTTACCTACTCCTAGTCATCCTTGGGAATATGTCTCCATGGATTACATGTCTGGCCTACCTTCTACTAAGCACGACAACAATTGCATTTTCGTGGTTGTTGATAGATTCTCTAACTGGCCATCATGGCAGCCTGTAAGAAAAGTATCATAGCAGAGGCCACTACTAAGCTCTTCTTTGAGCAAGTGTGGGTACACCTTTGGATCCCACAGTCAATTGTCTTAGATCGGGACAGCATATTCTTGAGTGTATTTTGGTCAAGTCTCTGGTCGATGTTCAATAAAGAACTTACTAAGTCCACGACTTTCCAACCCTAAACTAATGGCGAAACAGAGGTTGTCAATAGGATGATCGTACACATTCTATGCATGTACAACTCGAAGTATCCACACACAAAGGATGAAAGCCTCCCCTATGTCAAGCATAGATATAATAGAGATCTCCATAGCTCAACGAGCCACAGCCCCTTTCAGGTAGGGTTCAGATTTTAGCCATTATGTCCCATTAATGTGGCCATACCATTTGCAGCTACTCTGGTAGATGCGGCTCATGTCCAGTCTGAAACCGACAAGGCTAATAGTTTCATTGAGTTCATCCAATACATTTGCCACAAGGTCCATGATATATTGGACAGAGTCAATGCTAATTACAAGAAGTGCCATGATCAGCGCCAGGTGTCGCACAAGTTCTAGGCAGGTGACAAAGTTTGGCTACATCTGCAGAAGGAGCTTCTCGCTGGACCCCATCGCAAGCTTCGCTCGCTCTGATATGGGTCGTACACCATCACCAAGGTTGTAGGGGGCAATGCCTTCAAGCTTAGAATTCTACCTTTCCTTTGTTTGCACCCAATGTTCAATGTAGACCACATTTGGCCATACTTTCCACCATTTTTGGACACACCCACTATTACATAACAGCTCACACCAATAAAGCTAAACCCAGACTGCATGGAACATGACACCATTGCTTGGATCATGGAGACACAGATCAAGAACACTCACCAACATAAGATCCAACTATATTGGGTTGTCAAAGCTGGCCAACTCCTTCACCAAGGCAAGTGGCTCACGAGGGACCAAGTTCAACACAATTTCCCCATCTCATGCAAGCACTCAACGCAATGGGGACAATTGCTTTCTAAGGGGGGAGGAATGATCCAGGTGGATACTGTTGGCCACCTGCCTATTCTACTTGGACCCCCAACACTATCTCTTTTAGTTTTTCAGTTTCCTTAATTGTAGCACAACTTACTATTTTGGCAGGTTTTCAGGTCCTAAACTTCCGGAGCCATTTTGAGGCCCTAAATGGTGTTTTCAGGGAAAACAGAGAGACCATTAAAGTCCCAAAGTAGCTTTTTTGTTTGATTTTGGTTTTCTCTTCAAGATCTTCAAAACAAGGTATTATGATAGCCAAACAAAGATCATATGCCAAAGTTACAACCCCGGGAAGTGTATGTACCAATTTACCCAAATGGGGCCCATAGTTTTGGCACTTCATCTCCTAGGGTTAATTTTTTGGATGTTTAGGGTTTTTCATTGTTTCTCAATATTAAATAGGCCTTTGAGCCTCACTGTAACACAGTTCAGAGGAATGTAGCAGCCACATCTCTTGTTAGAGATAAGCTAACATCGCCCAAGCTAGTCTTATTTCCATTTTGTTTGTAGGCATATTTCATTATTTGATATTAATGAAATGAAGTATTATTTCTATTGTGTATTTGTATTTATGGTTATATCTATAATTTGTTGTGTTCCTATTTAAATCTGGATTAGTGGTATTGTTGACTGATAAAAGGTGTCTTTTTAACTCCTAATTATCTTCACATTAATTGTCAACCCAGGGATGATTTTTTATTTCAAGAGTGTACTCAGTCTAAGGCAGCTATTTACTCAAGAGTAATGTTTTGCACTATAGTGCTTTAAATGCAAAAGTAAATGAATGCTTGAAATAAAATCTACTTACAATTAAAAGAAACTTAACACTCTAAAACTTAAATCATTCACTAAAAAAACTACAACGATTTATCAGTCAAGGATGCAGTAGCGATAACTCTTTCTTCTGTCAATTGATATAAATGAAATCAAACATAAACAAGATCCACAATATGAGAACTTAGGCAGCGATATCCAATGTCTTGTTTATCTTTCAATCCACACTAAAGTAAATAATAACAATTCGATTGGAAATGCTTACTAAAACACACTTGCTGCAATATCAATTAAGAGATGAAATCAAATCCTTGCAAAAAAGAACAATGACTAAGTCTATTGAAAAACTGACCAGCAAAGCTTCATCTAACAAAAATGAATTATTATTGGAAAGGAACAGTGATGCTAAATTATTAGAATTAAATGGCAACCTTAAATAGGACTGGACAACAAAGCTAATTAATTAGAAATACACAACAACTATAAATGTAACTAAATGAACAATCTGTAATGAATGAAAAAATATGAAGTAAACAATGGAGCTTTAATGAATAACATAAGTATATATGTTGAAAAGGAAAATAATCTCTGTTATGATGGAAAGGAACGACCACACGATTCAATCACAGCTTTTGCAATAAAAAAATTTCATAAAATATTAGAACAGCACGTTGTAAAAACATGAAACTTTAAAGAAATGTGATTCAAAGAAATAAGAATTAAATCAAACCATCACACAACTAGAACTATAAAGATATAATACAAAGCAATAGCTTAATCCACCAGAGGCTGGGCCCTTAGCTGCCGGCGAATGCTGCTAAACTACTTCAAATAAGGCGAATGAACAACAACCCTTTTACTTATTAATCATCAAACTGTAAAATCATTATAACAGCAAAAGCCTTGAGAATTATAATGTTAATACAACAATCCCCCTTTCCTCCTATCCTATCCTATCCTATCTCTAATAATCCATGTTAATCTCTCACAATCTATTCCATCATGAATAATCAATTATCAATTTTGAATCCCCTTCTCTGATCTCTATTTTCATTTAAATAGAGAGAGAGTAGAGTGCAGTTACAACAGAGATGATTAAAATATGATTCTCATTACAAAATTGGATTCTTCTCAACAAATGGATAAGCAATATCATATCTGAGATATCCTTCCATCAGTCATTCAATAGGAACAGGTCGAATTTGGCATTGCAGCTAAGAAAATTTGGAAAACGACCAGTCAGCAAATCTGAGAAAAACGTCTTTAGAGAACCTTCCATTTATCTTAGTACATGCTGAATTTGGGAAAATGGCTCATTGCAAAACTAATTTGGTCCATTCTAAACAACACCCATGTTTCGGATTTTCCAGATTCTTCACCATTTTCCTGAACCGTTCAATACAAAATTGTCACTTCTTATTCTAGCGAATTTCTGAGTTGGCACATTTAATGATCAAATCTTCAATCTGGAAAATATCTTGGAGGCTAAAAATGGTGAGTAATGTTACAACTAATTTATTAATACCCCATCATTGGTAAAATCATGCATAATCATCAATTTACTAAAAGTAAAGGATAATAAATAATATTTATCCATAAGAGCATAAATAATTATAAAATAGATTTATATAATAAATTATGATAAATGAAATGAAAAAGAAGAGTAGAAATGGGTGGAATAGGCATTCAAAAGTGATAATAATAATGACATATTAACAGCCCAATAGATATCAGAGAAGTTTGCGCTTTCTCTGATTTTGTTTGCATGTCCCCAACAAGGTTGGGTTATAAGGAGTTAGGGCTCGATCTAGATGAACCTTTGCAACATCATCCTTGCAAATCTCAATGGCCTCCCATGGCGGAAGAAAAGAAAGACGAGGGGGCAGGAGACCCTTTCAAAAAATTTCTCAAGGAAGCCCTCAAGAGACATATAGATGCATTGATGGATAAATTTTCCCAGATCCTTCTAAGGCTACCCACAGGTGATGCATCTTCATCCAACAACTACTCTGGAGGTGCCACTCCTTTTAAGGTACATGTTAACTTCGATATTCCCATATTTGAATGCTTGATAGGTGCAGATGTCGTAGATAAATGTTTAAATCTGTTGGAAGGATGTTTTTCAATTCATGACTTTTCCAATCAGGAAAATATTACTTTTTCATTTCTTGAAGCCGCCCCACACAGTAAGGACTGGTGGCAAACCTACTGTGAACAAAAGCATGAGAGTGAAGCCTTGTTGTTTTTAGACACACCCACTTGGGATTCTTTCAGAGATGCCATCAAAGAACAATATTATCTTGTGGGTAACTATGAAGATAAATACATAAAGTGGACCACGCTATGGCAGGGAAGGGACCAAGATGTGCTGGAGTTCACAAATATTTTCCATGCACTTCACATGAAGCTAGGTATCAAGGATGCTGAGTGGCATTTGGTGCTCAAGTATCATCGTTGTCTACACAAGTACATCCAGGACGAGATGGATTTCCTCGACATTTCCTTGCTCGGTAAGGTGTATCGGTACATTGTCAAGATTGAGCATAAGTTTAAACAGAAGAATCGAGATGTTGGATACATGAATCCAAATAAAGGAAAAGGTGCCCCCAAACCACAAAACAAAGGATCAAGCCATGACATAGCTACCCAAGAAAAGAAAAACACCATGAAGACAAAGAAGGAAATGGGAAAATGGTGTGTGTGCCATCTCCCAAGTTATTTATCACTGTAATTTATGTAATACCTTCCACTCCCGCTTAGTTTCTACTCGGGCTACATGTGATTTCAACCTGGTGTAATCAAAGGGTCCCCTCTGTATCTAGTAGTGACTGTAGGTCAATCCTCCCACCATGCTCTTCTTTTCTCTCTTTATTACTTTGGACCTACAAGTGAGTGTCGAGCCAAGCATTCACTAGTGGCTGAGTTGAAGGCTTCTGAATCAGACGCAAGTTCCAAATCTGAATCAGAACCCGATAAGGGAACTGACAAAGGGAAGCAGATCATTGATGTAGAGCCTAGTGCTAGCATGGTTGTTGGTTGCTAAAAGGTGTCTTTTAAAACTCCTAATTGCCTCACATTAATTATCAACCTAGGTAAGTCTTTTTATTCCAAGAGTGCACACAATATGTGCAAGTTATAAATCCAGAGAGTAATGCTTAAATAAGTTATTAAATTCAATACAAGAGTAAACAGATGCATTTATAAAACTCAACTTGCAATTGTTAAAGGAAATACTACATCTAAGCATCAAGACTTAATATTCAACAGAAATTGTAATCAAATCTCAAACAAGCAATTAAATTGACAACAACATCAACCGAGAGCATAGTAGCATTAACCAATCTCTTATAGCTAATTCTATATAAATCACACTCAATCTCAATTACGCAATTCAAATGGAAATTTTGTCAACTGAGAGTTTAGTAATATTAACCAATCTCTTCCAGCTGATTTTATAATAACCACACTCAACAAGATTCAATGCGTTAATTGATAATCAATTTAATCTATAGTAAGCATAAATGGAATCAAATGACAAAGCTTTGAATCACATAAGGAAGGTAAACTAACTTCAATATAAGAAATCGGAAAATAACAAATAAGATAAACTCACAGAGAATGGAAAACATCAAACCACTCAAACTTGCATAAATTAGAAAATATAACACAAAGGGTAGCAGTTTGATCCACTAGAGGTTGGGCCCTTAGCCACCAGCAAATACTACTGAGCTACTTTAGAAAATACGAATGAATAGTAACATAAATTATGTATTAACCATTGAACTCAATCCTCATTACAATACAATCGCTTCCCTCAAAAGCACCAGTTTGTAAATTAAAATTACAATTTGAAATAAACTAAGATCAATTGATTCCCCTTTCCTCCTACAATTTTCACTTTAATAGTAGAAAAGGGTAAAAGATAGATGTGATCCCTCAGGATTGGAAGATCCTAAGGGATTCACAACTGCATGCTATCTTCTAACATTCTTCTTGTTTAGCATTGATCCTCCTGATTCATCCTCCAGCTTGACCGCAACTGATGCACCCTATTCCTCCTTTGTTAGTTTATGTTGTTCTGTATCTAGGGAACAACAATTGTTCCTTTCATCATTTTTCTGAATAAAAATGATTAAGGGCTAGTTATGGTGGCTAAATCTTAATCAAGTGTAGTTCATTCATTTCTTATCATAATCCATCAATATGTTAGCACATCAAGGTATGAAAGAGATAAGAAAAGGGGAAAAAGGCACTATAATTGAGAGTAAATACATACCCATTGCATAACTCAACATACTCCCCTGCTTACCATGTTTCATGTACTCATGAAAATTAAATAGTTCTTATGTAATGCAGTTAAAGAGTAGGTTGGAGAAAATGATCAAAAATTGGCCTAAAACCATGATGTTGAGCCAGGAGTGCAAAGGAAGGCCTTTCTTTTCCTTTAGGAAACTTGTAGTTAGCCTGATACCCTTCAGGAGGATACCAAATAATGGGACTTCTCTAAAAATAAGATTGCTATAGGTGATCATCCAGGCTGTAGCAGCTTTAAAATTCCTATAATTAAATGGTTCCCTTTCTTTCACACTAATAGTGGAGGTCATCCATCTAAGCTTAGGTGCAGTCAGGGATGTTTCTTGAATGGAAAGGAAATATGTTATTCCTTTCTGCACAATTTCCTTATGTATGGGCCCTAAATTTTTAATCATGCCCTCTTTTGTCATAAGCTTTTTATGGTTTGCAAACATTTGTAAAGGGTTTTTAGGTTCACTCCTCACCCAAAGATCCAATCCATGTTTCTGTCTTTGAAATGCATTATAAGCTTTAAACCATTTGAGTTGGTTAACTTCAAACGAGATAAAAGCCTAGAATTGAATGTCTCCAACAAAAGGATTAGTGTTCTTTTCCACCTCGTTTTCTAATATGAAATTGTGCATTTAGAACTCACACAGAAGGCTTCAGACCTTGACACCATGTTTCTTACAACAATTTATAAAATCTTCAATTGTCCCTAATTCAATTGGTTTACCAGCTCTTACAGCTTTGATTTTCAATAACAGGTTCCGTTCTAATAAGAATAAGGCATAATTGGTGGCAGGAGACCTACATGTCAGGACATCTGAATACAATGAGCAGATGGTGTTTGTCTGACACATGACTCTGTCTAGCTTGTATGTTTCCTTCTCCAGCTTTCCTTCCGCCTTTCTATACCTATCAAAGGTCTTGCTATCCATTATAGTTAGTTCCCTAAGTTGTTTCTGCAGCTCTTGATATCTCTGCAGGGAAATTTTTTCTTGTTCATATCATTCCAAAGTGATTCAGGCTTGTGCCAATTCCTCCTGAAGATTTAGTAAAATAGCGTCATGGTGCATCAAAATGTCTTTGGCTTGTATGTCTGTCTGAGTCCCTATCCTACAAGAGGGGATACCCTTTGTTTGAGTTTATATGCTACAAGGGGGGATATCCTCTGTCTGCACTTCTTTATTGTGGGAGGTCCAAACATCTATCTGAGCAGCTACATCTACTAAATTTGCATGCAATCTCGCTTGAGTGGCAAGTGTTTGAGTATGTATGAGCACAGTTTGAGTCTCTGTAGTCCTACCTTCACATAATTCCATTTGCATGGCCACATTGGCTACCTCAGGGGTATTGTTCGGAGCCTTTGCCATTGTAGTTTCCTTTATTTTTCGTCGGAGCCTCTTAACCATCTTACAAAGCTTCTGGTGTTCTGTTCTTAGCTTCTTCAATTTAGTTCTGGCTCTGTGCTTCTTTTGAGGAGTAATTGGTCTACTACTAGTTTCATTAATAGCCTCTGTCTCTAAAGAGCCTAGTTATTCACCCTGGCTTTGCTCCAATAAGACAGTGTCTCCAGATTGATTATTAGACTCCCAAATAACCTTTGTGTCTACTTCCTCTTCTGGGCCTGTGACCTCTGCGTCTAGACCTTCTTACTATTGATCATGGTTGTTTTCCACTAGGAGCGTGTCACTAGATTGGTTCTCTAACCCTTGAATGGCCTCCGTATCTTCCTCTTCCTGGTTTTCATCTTTTGGGGAAGGCAGAATTCTGGTATAACCAGAATTTCCTGGATATTAAGAGGTTCTTTAGGCTGCATGTAGACGTTCATATTGGCCAAGACCTGGGCCATTCTTGCCTCGAAGTCCTGCAAAAGACCATCTTGAGAACTCATATTTGGTGTTGGAGGAGGCCCCCCTTTGTTTTCTCATTCATCATCGAAATGCCCTGCTCCTTCTTGCACTGAGTCAGGTCTATCTCCTGCCTCAGGTTCTAATTCAAGCTTATTTTGTCTTTTTGACTCCAGTTGCAAGTCCTGCATATTTACTAGCTAGATGATTCTGTTGGTTGACTAGCTTGCCTTGAGGATTTTTAGAC
Organism: Pinus taeda; assembly: GCA_000404065.3. Classification (NCBI taxonomy): domain Eukaryota; kingdom Viridiplantae; phylum Streptophyta; class Pinopsida; order Pinales; family Pinaceae; genus Pinus; species Pinus taeda. The sequence goes on along the minus strand of APFE030173378.1, from coordinate 25,968 downwards.
GTTCCTTGGTTTGGATTCAACCTTGCAGATCATCTACACTTGTGAGGTCTGCTTCCTGATGGAGCAATCCTTTTTCTTTTTGGAACAGGGTTTGGTGCTAGTAGGTTTTCATCTCTTTCGAGGGTCGATATGAGATCATCCCATGTTGATTGTCGTTGGGCAAGGTTGTGACTAACTATTAACTTGATCAGACAATGGTAGCTAACTACTGTCTCTGGGTGTTGAGATCGTCTCAGCCTCTCGGCAGTGTCATGCAATAATGAATTCAACAGTGCAGGAAAATTAATAGAGCATTTTGGTTTTAAGACTGCTAAAAGTTTGAGTTGCTGCAACCTTACCACGTCTCGACGCCCATTGTAGGTAATATAGTTCTGGACAATTTGTGCCAACTCTCCCCATAGCACTCCGAGAGAAGATGGTCGAATGTCGTTGCCTTTCTTGATTGGCTCTTGTCCTTTGTCCCTAAAAATATCTATAGTGTCATGCAGCTTTATTCACTTGTCAGTCCATACAGGTCCTTCTGCCGGCAACCCACACACTTCTTCTATCACAGCATTTGTTACGGTTATTTGTCTACCTCTCACCAAGGATTTTCCATTCTGTAGATGCTATAAAAATTCAGTGGTGATTTCCTCATTGGGGGGTTGAAATCTTGTAAAATATGTTGTCCATCCTGCATGAGCTATAATTTCCTTGGCTCCATCGAAGACAACCAGTATTAAAGGTTCTTGTCACATTGTTTTACCTCCCATGATGCCTGAGTTCTTCCTACTCCTGCAAACAATTTGTGTAGTGGAGAAAACACAACAATGAGAAGAGCCAAGAGATGGAACAACAAGTAGTTGTAACAACGCTGTCAGGTGATGTTTTATAAAAATAAATATCGTTAAATCGAGGACTACTATAATGCCACACGCTCTGTGATTATGGGATGTCATATTATCCTACAAAATCCAATAAAACGATGTAAGTGCATGCATGAGTGTACTGGAGGTCCCTACCCCCTCTCGAAATTAAAGGTCTCCTACGACCGAATGGAATAAACGATGACATTCTAGCAGCGAAGTATAGGGGTGATGGATTGGGCAGTAAAGGTGGAAAAGTATGTATATTAATGAAAGGATCATAAAAGGATATTGGAGTAATGAAGACGAGGTGTGTAAAAATAATTATTAACGAGTGATAAGATGGCATGAGGTGATGCAATAAGTAAAAAGGACAATATGCGTAAGAGATGGTACCTTACCGTCATTATTCCACTTGAAAATGATGTGATTGATTTAGAAAAACAATTAACTCATGCATCAAGGTTCAAGGTAAGTCAATTAGGGAAATAATCTCTCTGTAGAAAAATTTAAAAAAATAAGAAGAAGGTATTGTAATAATTATTGATGTAGGAAATAAAACTTCAATACCATAAGTAGAGTTGTTGCTGCCTACAGGAGTCCATAGCCTCGGCAGAGTTGTTTTTTAACCCTTAGGAACCAGGATCCTCTATGTATAGTTGGGGAAGTATATAATGATGTCCACAATAGAGATCAATGTGCTGCCATGGTGGCTAGATACACACATTGCCATTCACTGGGAAGTAGTGAAAGTGGTCAAGTTGGCTCGTGATGAGACCTCATGTTCCAAGGACTTTGTTTCTTGATGCATCCATTGGATCATATCCCTAGTGTGGTGGCCATAGTGGGAATTCCACTTTGCTTCATCCCTATGAACATGGTAGGCTGGCTCATGATGAGACCCCCTATCCTCCATCTGTAGATCAAAAACATAAAATTGTTAGTGAAATTTTTTTATTTATTTTTATTTTCTTCGATAATCCCCATTTTATATATAGAGGGTGGCTCAGTACTCCTTAAGAGTAGGGATGGTGGAATAAGTTTAAACATATCAATAGAAAAAAATATACCCATAATCTTACTGATAATAAGCAAAGAGAATTATACTAGAGGGAGTAGAACCAGCATGGTGAAGATAATCAATCAATATCATTTATAGCAGAAATGAGGATAGTAAAGTGATTTAGATAATTGTATCCTTTCTATTTTGATCATCACAAAGAAATCTTGTTAAAGATAATAATGTTAAGGATATTCGCTTGCTTCAATAAACTCCATACTTGTTGTCGTCATATATGTATTGTACTCTATGTCATAAAGGGGGAAGAAAAATGAATTGGGATAGGCTGGGAATGATCATGCAAGGGGAAGAAAGGGTTGTTTTAAAAAATAGTCACAAAGTGTTGTTCCCTGGAGGAAACAACAAACACACTAGAAAAATTGTTGTTCCCTTTAGGGAATAGAAGTTGTTCCTTGTAGGAAACAATGAAAAAAAAAAAAAAAACTCGCAGAAAGTGATGTTCCTTGTTAGGGAACAACAGTTGTTCCTTGTTAGGGAACAACAGTTGTTCCCTGTAGGGAACAAAAAAACACACGGAAAGAGTGTTGTTCCCCTTAGGGAACAACAGTTGTTCCCTGTAGGGAATAGCAAATGAACACACCCAAAAAAGTGTTGTTCCCTTTAAGGAACAACAGTTGTTCCTTATAGGAAGAACAAAAGAAAGCACATGAAAAGTGTTGTTCCCTTTAGGGAACAACAAATGAAAACACATGAAAATGTGTTGTTCCCTTTAGGGAATAATAGTTTTTCCCTGTAAGGAACAACAACTATTCCCTATAGGGAACAATAGTTGTTCCCTGTAGGGAACAACAAATGAAAACACACGAAAAAGTGTCGTTCCCTTTAGAGAACAACAAATGAAAACACAAATAAAAGTGTTGTTCCCTTTAGGGAACATCGATTGTTCTCTCTATGGAACAGCAAATGAAAAAACACAAAAAAGTGTTGTTCCCTTTAGGGAACAGAAGCTGTTCCCTGTAGGGAACAGAAAATGAAAACACATGAAAAAGTGATGTTCCCTTTAAGGAACAACAGTTGTTCCCTGTAGGGAACAACAAATGAAAACAAGGAGAGAAAAAAATAGACAAAAATCATCCCTACTGCTCTAAACAACAGAAGGGATATGATAAAAAAGAACAAAAAAAAACAATTGTTTTTACAAGTCTCAAAAAAATCACTTTGTTTTTTTATAAGATTGGTGCTGCCGAAGAGTTGCCTTCTGCAGTAAGAATTTGTATCGTTGAATCTTCATGTATCTATTGGCAAAAGTATTCCCTTGTAAGCGGCTTATGGTAGAGGTGTACCCGATGCCCATTTGCTTTAAAGGAGTAGCCAGATCCATCAATAGTAGCCAATGTAAGGGTGCCATTATCGTGTACTTCTTTTATCTCGTAGGGACCTAGCCACCTAGTCTGGAGTTTGCCCGGGAAGTCTTGGAACTTGGAATCGTAGAGAAATGCCCAGTCACCCTCATGGAATGCCTTTTTCTTAATGAGGGTGTCATGCCATTTTGCTCTTTGTTGTTGAATAATTGCAATATGCTGAAGAGCTAATAGCCAGATTTCATCTAATTCATTTGTTTGTTGTAATTTGTTAACATGTGCTTCATTCAAATCCAACCCCACTTCTTGGGCTATCCTCAATATCTGAATTTCAAATTCTATGGGGAAGATAGGTTCCTTACCAAACACTAGCTGATATGGGGAGTATCCTGTTGTATTCCTCCAAGTTGTTCGATATGCCCATAGGGCTTCTGGAAATCGGGTAGTCCAGTCGCATCTATGCAAGGCGACTGTCTTTGTTAGAATGGCCTCGATTACCTTGTTGGTACTCTCTACCTAGTTATTTGCCTGCGTATGGAGAGGTGATTCTGTGCAAAATGTGATGACTTTTTAGTGTGGCAACAATCTTATGGCATACAAATTGTGGCCCTCCATCCATAATTATTTCTTTCGGAAACCATATAGCACGAAAATTTCAAAGAGAAAATTGATTACTATTTCCTTTGTTGCTCTTAGTAAGGCAACTGCCTCCACCCATTTAGTCATGTATTCCGTTGCAACCAGTATATATGATTTTTGATTAGATGGTGGATTTATTGGGTCGACGAAGTCTAGTGCCCAGTGTTCAAAGGGTTCGATAACTATATGTGGGTGTAGGGGCATCTCGTCAGACTGGCTAGTGTGGACCATTACTTAGAAGTTATCACATGTCTGAACAAATTTCTTAGTGTTCTTAAAAATCGTGGGCCAAAAATAACCCATCTGTAAAAGTTTATGTCCAGTCCTGCGGTCTGCAAAATGTCCACTGCAAGATCCATCATGGTAGGCTTTTAGGATATCGTAGATTTCATCTTCTCTGACACACCTGCAGATATGCATATCGACTCTTGTGTGAAACAAGTATCCTCCGATCCAAGAGAACCAAGAGCTGTGTTGCGCTATCAATTTCCTTTCTCTGGGTGTCAGGTGTTTGGGTGGTTTGCCCACTGCTAAGTAATTCACCACATCCACATACCATGGTGTTTTCACTGCCACAGTGAACAAGTGTTCATTGTGGAACTAGTCTTCTACTGCCATTGCGTCATCTGTTCTTGGCACTCGGGACAGGAATTCTACCACCAGATTTTCCTTTCCTGGTCAATCCTTAATTGTTATGTCAAATTCCTGCAAAAGGATTAACCATCAAGTCACTCTTCCACTCGTAATAGGTTTATTAGCTAAATATTTGATAGCAGAGTGATTAGTATACCAGACTACAAGGTATCCTATTATATAGTGTCTGAATTTATTAATGGATTAGATTACAGCTAGAAACTCCTTCTCTGTTACTGTGTAATTTAAATCAACAAGAGTTAAATTTTTGCTAATGTAGTATATCGCATAGGGTTTCTTGTCTTCTTCTTGGCCAAGAACTACTCCAATGGCTATATCTAACGCGTCTCATGAAATTTGGATTGGTATATCCTAGTTTGGGCTAATAATGGTGTTGTTGATACTAGTTGTTTTAATTCTGTAAAGGCAATGTCACATTTGTCAGTCCATATAAAATCAATATTTCCTATCAAATCAGATAATGGTGTTGGAATTTGTGAAAAGCTTTTTATAAATCTCCGATAATATCCAAAAAAGCCAAAAAACTACGTACTTCTATTTGAGTGCAGGGGGTAGCTAGTAAGAGGATTACCTATATTTTTGTTGGATCTACTTGAATTCCAGCTGCAGAGATGTAATGGCCCAGGATCAATCCCTCTATCATCATCATATGGCATTTCTCATGGCTTAAGTAGAGCCTAGTAGCAATGCATCTTTCCAAGAATTTCTCCAATATCTATAATGCCTACTCGAGATCATCTCCATAGGCTATGAAATCATTCATATATACTTCTAATCCCTCATTTATCAAATTTGAAAAAATACTAAGTATGGCTCTTAGGAATGTAACAGGTGCGTTGCACAGTCCAAAAGGTAATACCTTGTAAGCAAACGTCCCCCAGGGGTAGGTGAAGGTAGTCTTATCTCGGTCTTTGGGGGCAATTTGGATTTGGTTGTAGCCACTAAAGCCATCCAGAAAAGAGAATATTTGTTTACCTGCCAATGTGTCTAGAACCTGGTCAATAAATGAAAGGGGAAAATGGTCTTTTTGCGTTGCTTTGTTAAGCTCTCTGTAATCGACACATATACGCCATTTCCCATTCCTTTTGGGAACCACAACTAATGGAGAGACCCATTTACTGTCAGATATAGGATAGATAAAATTCACATCTAATAGTTTATGCAGTTCGTCTTTAAAAATATCCTTTAGGTGAGGGTTCAGTCTACACTAAGATTTTCGAATGGGTCTTGCATATTTTTCAGTGTAGATGTGGTGCATACATAGTTGAGGGTCAATCCTTTTCATATATGGGTAATCCCAAGCGAAAGCCCCTTTATATTTCCTAAGGATTTGAATAAGCTTTTGCTACTAGTCATCAATCAAGTTTTTGTTAATGTTAAGGATTTTCCCTGGCTCAATTTCAATAGGTTTGCTATTATAGGTAGTTCTCGTTAGTATTGTTTGGTCATTGATATATTTTAAAGGATCTTCTTCAATTTCATTATCAAGGACTGCTTCAATCATGTGACATTTTAGATTAGATACGACAACGGGGTGGTTAATGTAAGTGTTAATAATATCATCTTCTGTTTGGTTTTTAAATTCAAGAGTATCTGCTACAGTTAATGGTGATCAAATATTTTGAGTTAAATATGTTATAGTCTGTTTCCTAGTTTTTATTATGGTTAGGCTTGGTTGAGCTGGAGGGTATAAATCTAGGTTCTTCACATCATTCCCTCTAGTTATAGTCATACTACCTATTTGCAAGCTTATATAAGCATTTGCAGTTGCTAGCCAAGGTCTTCCTAATATTAGAGGATGTCCATCTTGCTGGTTTCTAGGATTAATAATCAAAAAATCTACTGGGTATTCCCAAGAATCTACAGACACCATCACATCCTATAATGTCCCTTCTGGTTTAATAACTAAATAGTCAGCAAGTTCCAGCAAGGTGGTAGTTGGATCTAAGGTTGTGATGCCAAGTCTCTCATAGGTTGTTTTTGTAAGAATATTAATGGTTGCCCCTAAATCGACTAACGCATTGGGAAAGGAGCATACATTTATTTGTACAACGACAATAGGGTTTCCTAGATCTTCATATTTCACCAGTTCCTCTTTGCCTAATAATAGATCAGACAAAGTTCTGACTACATGGATAGTTGGTGTTGGCTTTATTTTCCTCGTAGACTTTTTGGCACACAATTCCTTAATGGTTTTTGAATAGATTGGAATGTCTTGAATAGCTTGGAGGAGGGGTATTTTTACACAAAGATTTTTTAGTTCTCCCAGGAGATTGAAGTCAGGATATTCGATTGGGCGAGGTATAATCAATCTTTCTGGCAATGGTGGAGAAGAGGTACTGATATGTTCGTGACTTTTCTGCTTGATTGTATTTTCCCTTTGAGGTTTTTTCTACAGTCAATGGCTCATTTGGGTATGGTTCTTCAAGTTGCAAATTTTTGTCATCCTCTCCTGTGATTATTCACCCAAACCTCAATTTGAGTTCATTAAATTCTTTCAACTCAGTTTCTGGATCCAGACCTTCAATTATTTGTATCGACTAGACTATTCTGTTGTTGGGATTTCCATGCATTTCTGTGTATTTCTATTAGGAACCAAGAATGTGTTATTTCACAGATTTTGTCCAGGAAAGAGGCCACTGGTCCATTTCCATGGGAAACAGTCCATCACACCATGCCACGCTATAAGCAAGTGTTTTTGTAAAAAGGATGCCTTATGAATCATGGAGAACTAAAGAGCTGCAAAGGAATGATTCCTCGTGATTGAAGGGATAGAGGAACAGATGGAAGCTGCAGAGTCAGAGGATTCCTCAAAGGCAAGAGATCCAAGCGAAGAAGCTAGTTCTCTCTCCAAGTGAGAAAATAGAGTTCTCTCTCCAGAGAGCTCATGTTGTAACATCCCATAGCTACAGAGTTGATAGAGGCATAGAGTCACCAGAGGTTGGGGGTGAATTGCCCAGGGATGATTCCTTAGGATGAGGAAGGGACGAAGAGCCTGAGAACTTGAGCAGCAAGAGCCAGAAAGCTTGAGAGCTTCAGAGCTAGAGGGCCGAGCAGAGGTAGAGCCAGACAGACAGAGCCAAATGAGCTAGAGCATTGAGAGCCAGAGCCAGTTAGCTAGAGAGCTAGATCCATAGAGCCAAAGAGCTCAAAACAAACTTCTAAGAGCCATGGAGTTGTAATGAAGTCGCATAATAACAAAGAGATCAAATAATTAGGCTATTACTGATGTTCGAAGTATGTTGAAGATAGAAGAGGGAATTCTGGAGACAATAAAAGAATTCTGAGGGAGTTGGTGCAAGCCAGGAGCTCAAGATAGCCCGGAGTACTAATTAAAAGAATCTAGTCCAGAGAAGCCTAGATCTATCTGTAGAGTATGGACAGCTAGCGGGATAAGATGGTATTCCTAAACCCATAGGTTTAGTTGTAAACCAATGGAGTTGAGTGTGGAAATTGTAAAATAAGTATTACCATAATCCTAAAGAGCCTAGTCGAGTTGACAAGAGCTCACGGAGACGTAGCCTAAGAGCTTTGGGTGAACTCCTAATTATATCAGAGCACCAGGTAGATTAACCCCACCTTCAAAGAAGGTGGTATCAGAGCTGGTTATATTAGAGCAAGTTAAACCAGAGAAGGTGGTATCATGATTCATGATTGATCAAAGCAAGATGCTTGATTGACAAAGGAATCTATTTGCTTTCTTAACTTGAAAGGTGTTTAAACAATCGAGGATTGATTGTTTGATGTTTTTAAACTTGTTATATTTTAGGCTTCTGTGGAAGTTTTTTGCAGTGGTATGATCCAGATTATCCATATTTTTTTGTTCATTGTTTGAGTTTTCAAAGGTTCAGGGAAAGATATTGATAAGCTAAGTCCAGGAGAGGACAAGAAGGAAGAAGGGCTAAAAGCATTCTTATTATCCCAAAGAACCTCAAAGAAATCCTTGAAGCACAAGAGGTTTGTTACAAAAGGTTACTTAAATAAGCTCTTTGTTAATCTTGTTTGAAGTTCTTTTGCTCATTCTGATAATGACAACTTCTATAAGTGAGTCCTCAAATTATTTTTTCTTCACAAGAGTCTTTGATGAAGACAAGAAGCAAGACTTGTTCACCATGATGGATATGGTGAGAGAAATGTATGAGGATGGAAGGAAGAGCATCATACTTAGAGAGCTGTTGAATTCCATGAAAGAAAAGAAGCAGTTGCTTTCTAACAAATTACAGGAAATGGAGAGGCAACTTCATGTTATAAATATGAACCTGAAAAGGATGCATGAGTTGGAGACACAGCTCCTTGTTGCCAAAGAAGCCTTGGTCAAGTATAAGCTTGAAGAAGAGGCAAATAATTCTAGTGTGTCTTCAATTTCCTCTAATAAATATTATATTGGTTATTTTGAAAAACATACAAGAGGCATAGATTCCAAGTTAATGTCCAAGATGGGCTATGAAGGAAAAGGATTGGGCAAACATGCACAGGGTATTGTTGAACCAATAATGGTTGAGGAAATGCCTAAGTATTTGGATCTTGGATATGTGCAATCTTATGGAGAAAGCTCCAAAGCTACCATGAAGACAATTGAAACAGTTCCAAGAAGGAGCTTCATTTCAGGTTTTCTACCTCAAAAGTGTAAATATTGTATTCATGGGGAATGAAATTGCTTGAAACATTATTTTCAAGAAGAAGGTGTTCATAAGCATACACTTGAACCAGAGAGTTGTGGAAACTCAAAAACCAATGAAGAGGTTGATGGTGTTCCAAAGGGAGCTACTTCTTCATTCAATTCACCTCCTCGTGAAGGCAATAAAGGTGAAAGAGAAAGGTATAAATCTGGTTTTAACCATATTCCTTTTGATTATGTAAAGCATGGTAAATTTCCATATAAGCATGGGAAAAGAATTGCATGTTCCTTTTGTGGTTTGGATAAACATAATGTTTCTAGATGTTGGAAGAGAATCGCCACATACAGGAAACTTTTGAAGGAAAAGAAGCAGGAAGCCAAAGGTCCATTAGACAAGGCAAATCATGTCGTCAAGAGGATGCACATGTGTTGCACTTACTGCCATAGGCAAGGGCATGCAAAATGTTGGACTTTGAATCCGACATTGCTTCCACGAAACTTGAATAAGGTGGAAAGAGAGAATGGCAGGAATGGAAAGAAAGATTCCATGATTGATGTGTTTCTCGAGAATTCACATGTTGATGTTGATGTGCAGACAAAGGAAGGACATTTGAAATGGATTGGTAAGAAATGTTTAGAATTCTTATCTAATTAAAGTTGCATATCTTTTGATGTGAAAAGAAATGTATCACATCTATTTGCATTTCTTTGTTAATGAGGTGCAAGTTGTAGGGTTTTACCAAGAAGGTGAATGGAAAAGTCAAGTAGGAGACTCACTTTATTGCTGCAACATTATATTCATTTTAGCTTCGAAGGTGCAGTGTGCTTAAGCGGAAGTTGAAAGGTGAAATGCATGCATAAGTATGATATGCATGAATACAGGGATGTTGATGATTTCCTTGTATTTGAACATGTATGTATGATTAACTTGAAGGGTTGATTACTTTGTTGTAAACATGCATGTTGTGCAATATTGACTTGAGAAAAGTTGATTTAGTCTCCAATATGGAGATGTTGATGAAGTGTTTCATATTTGAAAAATAACTGTAGAATTCTTTTTCTACATGCCTGACTTGAAGGATCAATTATCTTAAAGGCATGTTTTGTTGGCTTGTTATCTAGTCAATCATTTGTATGTAGATGTAAAGACATGGAGGTGTTCACAAGATGTGGAATCTATTTCTTTTGATGAAGCTAGAGTTTAGGCCATCCAATTGTTGTCTATAATCCTGTTGTTGTTAACAGTTGTTGTTGACAGTATGTCAAACAGGTACAAATGAAAATTTTGTGAAGCAGATGTAACTTCACACTGTTTTGAGCCACCTTGGATCAATGATCAAGGTAGAGAAGTTCAAACTACCTTCTGTGACCTTCTCAGCATGAGTTCTGCAGGAAGTCAAGGAGGAAGACAGTTCTTCCCAAGAGGACAAGCACATCCAGGAAGGGAGTGTTCAAAGGCTTTGGTTCAGAGGCACTATGCAAGGTAAGTGTGTGGAGGTTGAGAGAAGAGGATGAGGTATTCTCATTTATTGTTCATATTAGTATATCAGTATTTTGGAGTCCAAAAGCTTTTTAGTGGGAATGCATGATCCAAAATGGATCTAGTAATAGACTTCTAAGTCTAAACATATTCCTCATAGAGGAAAATGAAAGTCAAAGGATGCTCTTGGAATAGTCTCATTTTATTCATCTCTTCATTTTAAATCTAACGCAATTTGAATGGCCTAAAACAGACTTTGGATGAAGAAGTTATTGTAAAACGAAATTTGCCCAATGTCCTTAGAAAAGGAGGCAATTTCATAAATGGGACTTAAGGGTTCCTTAGAGGATATCGCATCGAAGAAAAAGAAAAGGAGCAAACTTACGCACGCCAAAGGACACAGTGATATGTGATTGTGATTATTGCATCGCAACGTTTGATTGCATAAGGAACGAACCTCGAGCCGTTTATATATGTGATTGCGATCGGTGATCGGAGGAGATAGAGCTAAGAGCCATGCGACATGCAATTGTGATATGCGATTAGTGATCAGCGTCAAGAATCAGCGATTGTAACAAAATACTTATGCCAATACGATATGTGATTGTGATCAGCGATCATCGATCGGAACAAAGACCTTATGCCATGCGATATGCCGAAATGTGATAGTGTTGATATCAGCAACCGACGATCAGCAAATGGGATTACAGCAATCTAAAGGGGTTGTGCCAATGTGACTTGCGATATGCACAGACCTGACAAGTTTATATATGCAGCTGCATAAAATTTGAGTTCCGACATAAAGCGTGTTGTTAGGATTTCCATGCATTTCTATGTATTTCTGCTAGGAACCAAGAATGCGTTATTTCATGGATTTTGTCCTGGAAAGAGGCCACCGGTTAATTTCCATGGGAAACAGTGCATCACACCATGCCATGCTATAAGTGGGCATTTATGTAATAGGGATGTGTTATGAAGCACACATATCTAAAGAGTTGGAAAGGAATGGTTCCTCATGATTGAAGGGACAAAGGAACAAATGGAAGTTGCAGAGTCGGAGGATTCCTCAAAGGCCAAAGATCCAAGTGAAGAAGTTAGTTATCTCTCCAAGTGAGAAGAAAGAGTTCTCTCTCCAGAGAGCTCACACTGTAACATCTCATAGCCATAGATCTGATAGAGGCATAGAGCCATTAAAGGTTGGGGGAAAATTGCCCAAGGATGATTCCTTAGGATGAGGAAGGGATAGAGAGCCCGAGAACTTAACCATTGAGAGCCAGAAAGCCTAAGAGCTTCAGAGCCAGAGGGCCGAGCAGAGGCAGAGCCACCAGAGGTTGGACGTAGAGCCAAATGGATAGAACCAGATAGATAAGAGAGCTAGAGCCAGATGAGCCAAAGAGCTGAGAGCTAGAGCCAGTTAGCTAGAGAGCCAAAGTCGCAAAGCCAAAGAGCTCAATGCAGACTTCTAAGAGCCATGGAGCTGTAATGAAGTTGCAGAACAACAAATATATCAAATGATCAAGCTATTGCTAATGTTTGAAGTGTGTTGAAGATAGAAGAAGGAATTCCAGAGATAGTAAAAGAATTCTGAGGGAGTTGGTGCAACCCAAGAGCTCAAGATAGCCGAGAGAGCTGATTGAAAGGATCTATTCTAGAGAAGCCTATATCTATCTGCAGAGTATGGAAAGCCATCGGGATAAGATGGTATTTATAAACCCATAGGTTTAGTTGTAAACCAATGGAGTTGAGTGTTGAACTTGTAAAAGAAACATTACCATAATCCCAAAGAGCCTAGTCGAGTTGACAAGAGCTCACAGAGATGTAGCTGAAGAGGTTTGGGTGAAATCCTAATTATATTGTTTTTATGTGTGTTGGTTATTATTTCCATTATTTTCTATTATATGCTTTTATATCATATTAATAAAATCAAATTAAAGCACTTGACAGTTAAAGGAAAACACAATCATACACCTATTTCAAGTTCTTAATTCTGCAAATTATCACTCATAAGCATAGATCTTGGGAATATATAAGCTTTAGAGTGGGAGAGGTCCTTGTAAGCATGACAAGAAGCCTTTAGGGCCCCGTTTCAGATCAACCAAGCATTGAGCAAGATCACTTTCCGGAATAGTTACCCAATCCTGTGGATTGATGACCTTCTTGACCAGCTCAAGGGGGGAAAATATTTCAGGAAGATTGACTTTGAGTCAAATTATCACCAGTTTCCTATCAAACCCTTTGATGAGTGGAAGACTGCCTTCAAATCCAAGGAGGGTATTTTCGAATGGTTGGTCATGTTGTTCAGATTGACGAGCACACCTGCAACCTTCATGAGACTAATGGATGACATCTTGTGACCCTTCACCAATTCATTTATGGTGGTGTATTTGGATGACATATTTATCTTCAAGCATAGTTGGGATGAGCACCTCCACGATATTCGATAGGTCCTTCAAACCCTGTGACAACACATATTGTGTGCTATCTTAGAGAAATGCACCTTTGGCCTGACCTAGGTACAATATCTAGGGTACATAATTGATGAGTAGGGTGTACATATGGACCCATCCAATATACAAGTTATTCAAGATTTGCTAGCCCCAACCACTCTAACAGAGCTCCACAACTTTTTGGGATTTTCAAACTTCTACCGTAGGTTCGTGTTGGGTTTCTCTCATATCACTTGGTCTTTATGTCAAGTCACCAAAGGCAGAGCAAAAGAAAAGTGTTTTTGGTCTGGAACCCAACAACAAGCGTTCTCCGAGTTGAAGAATCGACTCCGTTCTGCACCAGTGCTGACATTACTAGACCTGCAACAACCATTTGAGATTGAGACATATGCCTCTGACTATGCTATTGGTGCGGTTCTTACTTAGCATGGGCATCCAATGGCTTACCACAATGAGACACTTTCAGACACAGTCTGAAAGTACCCCACTTACGACAAAGAAATGTACTCCATTTTGCAGGCCTTCCGTCAATAGAAGCATTAAATTCTAGGGAAGGAAATAGTCATCCACATAGACCACCAACCTCTACAGTTCATACAAACACAAGGGAAGTTGCAGAATGATCACCATCACAAATGGTCCACCTATCTACAACAGTTCCATTTGAACATTAAGTATAATAAGGCAAGCACCAATAATGTCAATGATTGCCTCAGCCAACCACCAGTCATGGAACTGATCACTATGCTTGACTCCTGTGGGCACGAGACATCGAGGTGACCACATCTTTACAAGAGCAATCCAAAATTCAGTAGTACATACCAGACACTCGTGGAAGGGAAGAAAGTTTCAGGTTTTCATCTTCAGGATGAATTGTTATGCCACATGGGACACATCTTTGTTCCTTCAAGTGAGTGTGCCAATATGATTTGGGTGGCATCCTACTGATGAGCCTCGGTATTGCCATAAGAATGCTGCAACTCCCAAGACTACCGACTTTTAATTATCAACCCGGGGTTTGTACAAACTTAAGAGGTAACGGAACTATATGTGCAACATACAATGTGTCCTTCATTTGTTTTCAAGATGTAATGGAGTGCATGTATTGAAACCAAATCCTAAACTCATTACAGAAAATCAAATGCTTAAAATGGAAACCTTAACCTATTACAAGAAATAAAGTACAGGGAAAGAAACATATTCTAATTACATAAAGATTATGAACTAAATGTAAAAGAAATGTAACTTAAACCTATCTATCACATGTGATGATTTAAAATAACTGAGAAATGAGTCTGATCTAGGGAGTATTAACTGCTATGTGCATGTGTGAATATAAAAAAACTATTTTTATAATCTTTTTGTTTTATAAAGGCAAATGTTAATCCTCACTTGTTCTTTGGCATGGGAGACAGGTATGGAGGAAAAGGGTTAAAATGGTCTTGATGGTTTGGAGGTCAAGTAGGGGCCTAATCCCAACTTCAATGATGATTTTTCTCAATTTTGGCTCAAAACAGGTTGCTACAGGATTTCCTACGGGTTGTACTAGATCTCCTACAGAATCCACTAATTCTCCTACAGGATTCCCCGTTTTACTACAAGATGTTACAGATTTACTACACGAAATTATAATTCATTGAATGACGAAGAAAATAAAATCCAAATTGGATGGGACAATTTTTATTATTTACTAGGATGTATTAGGTCCCCATTCCAAGTGGAATCACTCAAAAATACCTCTGTTAACCTATGCTAAAAAATAATAGAAAATTACTAGTTGCAAATCTAGAAATTTGAAAACTAGTGAGCTAGTAAATCTATAAAATTCCTAACTTAATCAAGTGAAAATGCAATGCTGTAATTTTTTTTTATGAACTAGAATGTTTTTTTGGTCTAATTCAAGTGTAACCAACTCGATTTTAGCTCATTATCATGCTCTAAAAAATAGCAGAAATGCACTGCTAGTTGCCACAAAAGAGTTCCATAAATCTAGATTTGGG
Organism: Pinus taeda; assembly: GCA_000404065.3. Classification (NCBI taxonomy): domain Eukaryota; kingdom Viridiplantae; phylum Streptophyta; class Pinopsida; order Pinales; family Pinaceae; genus Pinus; species Pinus taeda. The sequence continues at coordinate 10,903 of APFE030173378.1, read as the reverse complement.
AATAAGAAGACTAATCCATGTAGCTAAATGGTTACTTTGACATTCCAAATATTTTTCAAGGATGAAATGATTCTTGTGATCCTGCAAAAGAACTTACATCAACCATTTAACCCAATCCTACAACAAGAAATCATTAATACTAAATGTAGAAATAGAAAGAAATAAAAGCAAGATATGCATGTGAATAAGAAGTAAAAAGAAGGAAACAAAATGATACACAAGGGCTATGAGGCTCATGGGATGGCCAAGACCAAGGAAACCTAGAGACCTATGTAGGAGAACAAGATTTAGAAGCTGAATATCACACCAATCTTCATTATTTTCATCAATACAATTACATCCCTACAAGAAAATACAATGGAGCTGCAAAAATATGAGTTTTCTCCACCAGAAGGCTAATGAAAATCTATCCCTAGAGGTAAATTCGACTTGGTACTTGTACAAAATTGATAGGAATAATTCCCCATGAATGGAGGAAGCTTTCCCCACCAAAATCCCTTGATTAGTGGATCTGGTTCCCGACACTAGGAATATGCATTAAATGGCAGAGAACACATTCCTAGATTCTCTCAATCATTAGAGTTCCACAATATGTGCCATAATTCCATAATATCTTGTTGATTTATTATTTAATAGTGATCCTCCTGTAGTAGGGATAAAGTCCCTAAATTATCTTCTCCTCCAAATCTTCATAATCTGCGCAGTATTCCACAAAAATAAATAATATTAGGCACAAATATGCAATTATTCATAAACCTTCCTAATGAATATATTAAAGTTCAAAATACATTATCTAATGCAAAAAGAGAAGTTTAATGTGTTGAAGGATGGTCATAGGCCTTAATTCATGTTTAATTTAGAGGCATGGGCCTTAATTTATGTCTAATTTAGAGGCCCATCATACCCCTTGTTGAAAGTGTTGCTCATCTTCTGAGCAACCTAGTGACCTCATTGTGCCTCATTCATGGCCCTGGAAGCCTCTCTCTTGTGCATTAAGAATCTTGGTTGTAAGTTCTACAAGGACAAGCCCAAAAACATATTTGTGCAAAAAAAAATCCTTGTTTCTTGAGACCATTAGTTTGCTTACTTCCCATTATTCAAGATAGGTTCTTGAATATTTTCAGTTTGGCAAGGTCTTCCACATCCTTATCAACCTTATGCTACCTTTTTCCACCATTTGGAAACCTTTGAAACCTTAAAAATGTCTTTAGATGAGAACTAGGACATCATGTAGTAATTCCTTTCAAAACTATAGGATACCTTTAGGAAACCCTGTTAAAACTATAGGAAAACCTTTTTGAGCATAAATGATAGTCTGAGCCTAGGATAGGCCTTCAACTGTACTCCCATGTCTTTCTCTCATTTCTATAACATCTTTTAGGCCTTGGAAAAAATTTAGAAAGAGATTAGAGATGTCTTGGAAAGTCTCTTTTCATCACTACAGTTTGAGATCTATTTTTATGGTGGATGCCTCATTTCCTTTTGTTGCCTTCCTCTTCTCTTGTGGCCTAGATGGTTGCCTAATGGCCTTAGAGTTCTCTATTTTTATTAGATATTTCTTAGACACTATTATTTTGGGTTTTAGCACAATTTTGTCTTTATTCCTTCTTGTAGCAGTGTTCTGCCTTCCTGTAGCAGATGTTCCTTCTTCCTTCAGTGCCTTCTAACTGTATGGGAGTGATGAGAAATGATGTAGGCTTGTGAAAATGGAGAGGATGCTTTGTTTGTTTTTTCAAGAAATTTTCAGGGTGAGATAGGGTTTGTCCTTGAAATTATGAAATGGGATGGATGAATGATGGATAGATAGTGAATATGAAGTGGATGGAGGGCTTGGAGTGTTGTGGTGACTTGGCCTTTGCAAAAAATTCTTCTTTTGACTGATGTCCTCATTCCTTCAAATCATCACCCTTCATAATTTGACTTTTCAACATTGCATAAGTGAAGGAATGAGCTACAATCAACTAGTTGAAGGCGGCTGAGAGTGCTAGCCCATACTTAGCCTATAAAACCTCATCTCTCATGCATTGACAACAAATTTCAAACTATGATATGCTCAAGAGAAGAGGTCAAGAATATTGCATACCTGTACCTACCTAATGGTTGTTAGGAATACATCCAAGCTGTTGCTGAATTGATGTTGTTGTGCTTCTCATGACTTAGGTACATATTCTTGACTGCCTTTTTCCTTTTTGTTGATCTTATTTTTCTAATGGGTTGTCTTCTTGTTGATGTGCAAGTGATGACTTCCTCTGTTGCTACTAATCTCTAGAGGAGTTTCATTGTGCCTGTAGTTATGATTATCCTCTTTCAATCATGACATTGAAGGTTAGGCATGGATCCTACTATTACTTCCAAATAGGCTTCTGTAGTTGCCCTTTTATTTTGGAATGTTTGTGTCATTTCTCTGTTGGAGGGTAAATAGGTATTGGAATGAGTGGAAGGTGTGGCCATAGAGTGACATGGTCATGATGGGTGTTGGCCGATATGTGGTGAAGTCAATGTCCTTTTTTCCTATCCCAAAATAGGCCTGCATCATAAGTTTTCCATTAGACTGCGTTTCCTATAGATTTTCATAACTTCCTGTAGTACTACAGGAAACTCCTGTAGTAATTTAGGACAGTCTCTTGTAGCAAACTAGTTTTGTCCATATCTCCCAAATGGTAGAATGGATTGACCTGAAACTTTCTGAGCATATTTCCATCATCATTATGCACCTCCCCATAAAAAACAATTGGTCAATGGATGCACAGATCTCGAGAAAAACTAAAAATGGATGAAGGTGATGGAGGCTGATTTCTTGGAAACTGTGCACTAGAATTTGCTAAAATTTCTTGGGCATGTTCACATAATTCATATTTATCTCCCCAAGAAACAAATTTTTAAATGCATGCATGGATGTTGATAAAATACAAAAATGGTTGTAGGTGATGGAGGTTGACTTATCGAAAACTATGTACTGGCATTTGCTAAAATTGCTTGAGCATGTTACAATATTTCATATGCATCTCCCCCTGAAATGACTTGGCAAATGAATACATGGTTTCCAAGTTATGAAAAAAACAAATTTCTACTCTATGTACTTTTGTTTCCTGTAGTAAAACAAAGTCTTCCTATAGTTTTTTTAGGACAACAAGCAAACTGAATGGGAAAAGCTTATGGTGGAGATAGATGATGGTGATGGATTGGCATGGCCTTGGCCTTGTTGGAGCATTCGAACAAAGTAGGAGAAAGTCAAAAATTCACTTCTTTTGACTAGGTTTGACCTATTTTTTCTTTCTTTGGTGGAAACTTGTTTTTGTTCCTTGTAGATGTTGGATATCACCTACATTCATCCAAGAGATACATGGAGCAAGGATTCTTTTATTTTTTCCTTTATTTTTTTTCTAGGCCTACTAGCCACCTCAATGAGGTTTTCAACTAGTAGATCTACCTAGGCACCTCAAAGGAGGTTTTCCCCTAGGATCTTTTCATTTCTCTTTTTATTTTTTTTCCAACCCATTGACCATCTCATGTAGGTTTTCAATCAATGAGCCAATCTGAGATGCCTACAAGGAGGTTTTCACTTGAGATTTTTTTTTTTCCTCTTATTTTTCATTTTTTTTCTACTCTACCATACTTGAAAAACAAAATCACTTCCAAGTATAAGAATACTTACAATGGCGCCATGTGCACATCAAGATGATATAAAAATTGATGTGTATGCTTGAAATGTATGCTTTGACATGTACCTAGATTTAAGAGACCAAATGATTTGACTTTGAAAGGATCAAGCATAGTTGAAGAAGAGAGTGATGCTCCATCTTGCTGATTTTCTGGAACCAAACTTCAATATAACTTTGATGTCCTTGGTTTTCTTGCTTATCTGGATCATTCTTCGTGTCTTCTTCTACCATGACCTTCAAATCTTCCTCTTTTTGTTTATTTTTCTCTTGAATACATGGAGGATTTTATGGTAACCATGAAGGAGCTCTCTCGATATCTGTTTTTGATGTCTGATCTTCATCAAGTGTAGCCCATGATTCTATGGTCTTCTCATTTAAATCTTCTTCTTCTGGATGGGGTCCTTCAATGATATCAAGAAAATTTCTTTTTTGCAATACTCTTCCTGAGCTATGGTGAATACCATTGATCTCAAGAGGATATGTTTGGAAGTGTTTTACCTTAGCATTGTAAGTGGGCTGAGCTACTTCAATGTGTGGGTTTGGAAATGGTGGTACAGGTAGTTGAGTGGGAGTGGATATTTGAGATGGATGTGGTTGGGGTTGTGGTTGCGGTGGAGATGAGTGGTAGGGATAACATGGAGTTGAGTATGGAGGATATTGAGGAAAATACTAAGGATATTGTGGATGACTCCCATGAGTTCCTTGCCAACCTTGTTGCCAAGATTGGTTTTGGGGTTGAGATGGCTAATGTTGTGAAGGAAAGGGTGTGTTCCAATTACTTTGAGGTGGATATGCATAACCTTGAAATTGTGAATTAGGCTCTTGGATCATACTAGGTTGACTAAGCTACCATGGTCCTCTGGGAGCTACATAACATAGTTGCATTGGAAATTGATTTGCTCCATTGTCCTCTTGGTGAACTTCCTTCAACCTTGGTAATGAGGAGCGCCATTTAACATCATGTGATTCTACATGCACAACAAAAATATCAACATCTTCTTTTTTCTCATTTTGTATTCTTAACATTTCTACTTGTTCACTTAGATTACTAAGAATTTATGTTTTAAAGCTATCAAGAAAATTTCCAAGTTTAGCTTGAATTACTGATCTTGATGTTGATTTGCCAACTCTTTGCCTTCCTCTTGATATGTGTTTTCATGTTTCACAAATTCCTTCAAATGATAATTGGTATACATCACCTCTACTCATGAGATCAAGGATATCAATCCGCTCATCCCTAATTGTTCTAAGTAAGAGGCTTTTTAGTGTGTCAGATCCTAAATGATGTAGTTCTTCCCTCTTAACATTATACATGAACCTCTCAATTAGATCCTCTAGACTATCATCTTCTCTTTGATTCATCTAAATATTTCTTCTTTAAGCTCATGATCTTTATATTTTTCTAGAAATATATTTTGCATATCATTCCACGATCTTATTGAATTAGTCCCTAAACTCATGAACCATTTAAGACCTTTACCCTTCAATGTTGCTGAAAACAATCTCAGTTTTTAAGAAGTAACCATAAAATCTACAAACAATTTCATATTAAAAGAGAAAGGTTTCTGGATCCTCTGACCTTAGACCATGAAATTTTGGAAGAAAAGATGGAGGGATGTTCTTCTTGTGCACACTACCATCAATATCTTGAATGGGAAATCCGAGAGGATCTTCCTCATTGTCATCATCTCCATCCATTTATTCTACATTCTTTGCTATCTCTTTTTCTTCTTCTACATGCAAAAGTGGATGGTGATATGGCTCTTACTGCACCATGTGATCAAATTGGGGATGGGGTGGGTTGGTGTTGGAGATTTGTTGTTTTTATGATTGAATGAAAACTATAATACAATGCAGTTTTCTACTTTTGAAATTAAATATGCCTAATGTAAATATTTTTTTTTTTGCACAAAGTAAAAATAAATGAATCAACTAGGGAAGAAAACAATGCATACTTTGAAACCTCCATGGTAACGACACCAAAAAGTGATGAACCTCGGTCTTGCAGCGAGAATGCGACAACTACCAAGGCTACCGACTTTTAATTATCAACCCGGGGTTCATACAAACTTAAGAGGTATCAGAATTATATGTGCAACATACAATGTGTCCTTCATTTGCTATCAAGATGTAATGGACTGCATGTACTGAAACCAAATCCTAAACTAATTGCAGAAAATCAAATGCTCGAAATGGAAACCTTAACCTATTGCAAGAAATAAAGTACAAGGAAAGAAACATATTCTAATTACATAAAGATCATGAACTAAATGTAAAAGAAACGTAACTTAACCCTATTTATCACATGTGATTATTTAAACTAACTGAGCATGGAGCCTTATCTAGGGAGTATTAACTTCTATGTGCATGTGTGACTATAAAAATGTTAGGATATTCCGACACATAGGAATAGTTAAGTATAACTTGGTCTAGTATAGAGTTAGGTAAAGTGTGTTTCTTTACTATGTACATTTGTAACTTACAATCCGATGGTCACGATATGTAGTGATCCAACGGTTCATTCTCTCCTTAGTATTACCGACACTTGATCCGTGGCTTGACACCTGATTGGTCCATGAATTCTATTTAAAGCGCATGGAGGGTCATTTGTTAGGTTAACCGTTCATGAGAGAAGCTTATGTAAATTTTCATTCTTTTATTAATAAATTGCCTGAAGTGGCCGCGTTGGCTCAGGCCGTGGACTGTTTCCCTCTTTGAGGGTTTTAACCACGTCAAAATACTGGTGTATTGATCTGTGATCTTTTTGTGAGCAGTATCCTTTTGGTGTTCTGTCCGAGGAACTTACCCTATAAATTCCTACATGGTATTAGAGCTATTTGAGGGCCGCATCCGTTGGTGATCCAAATCTGAAGCTGGTTGAACTAAATCTGACTACCATCTCCTAGATCTGTTGTTTATGACTGCTTTTGGGCCGAGAGGGCTGCTCTGTTGTGTTGGGAGCATATGTTCCAGTAAGGAACCCCTTTTGTTTCACGCGAAAAGGTTTCCGGTAGCCCTAGCTGTGTCATTTTTTAGATCTGGAGGTATACAGTGTTTATTTGCAGTTTACTGTTATTTTCTCTCTGTTTATTTCAGCTTGGGTTTATTTAGCTCCTTTTATTACCGGATCTATACCTTTCATTTCTGCATATGCTCTTTGCCCTGCAACTCTGTGCGATCTGGGCAAATGAAAAACAGAAAGGAAGGATTTTTCTCATGCGTATGCTCTTTTCCCTGCACCTTAGTGTGATCTCGGAAAATTAGAAACATTGAGGAAAATATTTAGTTTCCGGGTAAAGCTAACTTTAAG
>APFE030173367.1:0-14968 GCA_000404065.3 Pinus taeda | reverse complement strand
AGATTGTGGTCCTTTGTTATTTGAAGTGTTGATTTATAATATTATTGTTGCCTATTGTCCCTTGTACATCGCATGTGCCCCCCTTATAATATTTTATTGACTAGGAGCCCCATGGGCTAGAGTTTCAAACTTCAAAGGATCACTCTACCCTAAAGCATGTCTTGGAAGTAATCTTATTACCTTCAGGACACAAGGATCTAAGAATTGAAGATATTTACATTTTGGTACTTGACTTATTTGAATGTACTCATTTCTTGTTGATTTCACCTCACCTTTGAATATACCTATCATAATGTCACCTGTAGCAATATTGAGCTTCCTTTTCAAGTCCTCTCTACCTATTTGGTAGTTAGTTTGCAATTCTAGGTGTCCTTTCCCTTAGATTAAATATCCATATTTCTTAACCAATTGTCTAATGACCTAACAAATTATCCCACTTCATTTTCATCACAATGAACTCATATGAGCCCATTAGAACTTCCGAGGATGTAGAGTGAAAATGCACTGATTAGAGAAGAAAGTGTAGAAGATATTTATTGAAACACGAGATAGTTAATTGTCGAAGAAGAGAAGGAAATGGGTGGTGTAATATGAAAACCATATCGTGACTACATTCATGTAGCATGAAGGGAATTACTCTTTCTCTACATTGTACTATCAAAATGAACTTTTACTGTTGGCCAAATATTATCAAACTATTTTCTTGCATCAACAATCCTAAATCCAAATATTGATAATGCTCTTTTTGATAGGAACATATGAAAGTGTTTCATTATGTAGTGGAGCTTTTGTCTATGCAAGGAATCAATTTGTTCTTTTGTTTAGCTTGCGAGCTTCAAAGGCCTTTTTCCCTGGAATGATCAATTCAATATTCATTGTTCAAGGTTCCCATGGCCTTTTTTGATAGCACGCCTATGGGAAGAGTTCTAATTTTGGTGAGAAAATATTCCCCTGGATGTTTATGTTCAAGAAATTTCAAATTTAGGGCTTGAAACCTTTTACTTGGTTTTAACCAAAAGCATTATTTTTTCTGCAGGCATATTTAGAGATGTGTCTGATAGATGTAGGCATACAACCACTTATAGATAATTCAGACAAAATCACCTTTCTATCACAAGTGGAAACCAGATTTCCGATTGAAACGATTGTCAAGGCATTGAACGAAGTATGTGCTCTTGATTATTCCAAAATACCTATTGAAAATAAGATCTTTCAAATGGATTCCATATCTACTATTGTAAAACTTAGTGATGAAGATTTCCTTCAGAAGAGACTTTCATAAGGCTAAAAAGAAAGAAATGTGTTGTCTAGATTTAATGAGGAAAATCGCCCAAATGAAAGATGGTTGAAGGCTCATACATGAAAATATTTATTTTGTCAAATTTCTGTCAACCAAAGCAAACCATGAAGTATATTTATCAAAGGGTGGTCTTGAACTTCCATGGTGTGAGGGGCTAGACCTGTTTGTTATTATTCTAGAGCTGACCCCTTTGTCATTATTCTATAGCCATGATGTTTGGTCATTATGTGGGGCTGACCTATGCATATTTAGAATAATACATATTCTGGTGGAAGCTTCCATTGGCGTTATTCTTTGAATGAGTACAATGATGTTCTTGTAGTAGATTTTTAAGAAGTTGGTTGTAGTGCCTATAATAGTTTTATCTTATCTCCAATTAATTAACCTATGAATGGTGTGATATTTCCAGTGAAGGGTGGATCATGCACTAAATGAACAACAGATAAATGCATAGTTAGGTGTGGAGTTTCCTTTTTAGTACATAGGAGGTGTAGTGCCGGAGATATGTAGGGATATGCATGTACCCAAACAAAGCATTCAACCATAAATAGTGGGACTTGTTTACATTGTTTGGAAAGAGGCACAAAACATCGTTAATCAGAAACATCTGGTGAAGTAAGCATGGAACTTAGTAAGCAATGAAAACACTATCTTGATGATGAATTATGCAAGATGATGCGAGCTCATCTTGCATTAGAACTTATTTTTCTAGAGCAATGCATGTGTTTTCAGTTAAATTTCTATTTCACGTGGGGAGGAAGATGTATCTTCTACTCATTAACATATATGTACATGCATTAGATTAACAAGAAATGTTCTTAGAAGTCTAAGTGGTAGTAAATCATGTGTTTTGAGGCAACATGAAATTGTAAATACATAACTCTCATTTGGGATTAATCCTTATGAGATTATCTTTCATTATTAATAAAGTGTTTTGCTTGATGGCACCTCACAAGCGTTACACTCTCTTGTACTTGTGTTTATTTTTGTTTATCTCAATTGCTCTTGGGTTCACTCTCTCTTTAGGGATGCATCCATATTGTCAATTTCTCTTCAAGGGTTTTGTTGCCCAAGTGCTAGCATATGTTCCTCTTTATTATGGAATTTGGATTTAGTGTTGGTTCTAATCTATTATTTTGATATGTCTTATGAATATCAATAAATTTTGTTTTATCTAATTTCTGTATTTAACATGGTCACCAGGGTAATCCCTAGGTTCCTTAGAAAATAAAGCCAAGTCAACAACACGGCTCAAAGTTTTTACAAAAAAACACATTATGAGCTCAATAGGTAACTTATCAGAATAGAAACTAGGAGGAAGGATAATATTCCATCACAACAGCTTAGGATAGAGCCAATTGACAATTACTAAAATAGAAGAAAGAGAGAGAGAGAGCCCTCTTCACCCTTGGAAACTGAGGGTAACTTCCAGATGTGTCCAAAAGTTGTCAACCCAACTCCCCATCATCAAAACTTGGTGTAAAATAGGGATCATTTGCATCGTGCTTGACAAGGTTTGTTGTTGGATGCCACTTGTATTTTTTGTTATCTAAAACTTGTTTAATTTAACTTGCATGAGGAGAAGATATTGGTTTTCAATGCCATTTAACATTACTTAAGGGAATAATTCTAATTTCATTCTTGTAGTATTTGAATGTTGTTTTTCTTACTCTATTTCTTCTGATGAAGAGCTCTATTCTGAAGCCTGGCATGTATTTTAACAATTCATGCTTTGACCTTGAAATTTATGGAAATTACTGGGGCGAGATATCTCTTCATGGACTACTTTCACTTTTACAACCACCTTGAGAAATTGATATAATAGGGAATAGAATGGTGTCGAGAAACTAGCGAAATTATGAGGAAGAAGAATACTTGTGGGAAGATATGAGCCCGAGATTGGAAAATCATAGAAGAGGAAGTGTGAACTCATGGAGAGATGATTTTTTTCCTAGTGACCTAAAGAAGTGGTCAAGCTTAGAAAAAGTGAGCGAGAGAAAAGGATGGGTCTAGAACCTACTCTAGTGATTGGCATATGAATTGACCGTTGTCTCATATGGATAGAGCTATGATGAGTGAGAAGGAGAGATGACCTCCTAGAAGGGTAGGTTTCCTTTTTCCCTTCTCTGTTTTTTGATGTAATTAGTTCGATGACAAATTATTACCCATTTCCTTTTTTCATTCTTTCTTTTTTAGTGATTTCCTTAGCATGTAAAGATAAAGGATTTATGATAATGATATTTTTATTAATATAGGAGTCTGAAGAGCATCATCCATCTTCTCTTCTACGATCAACTAGTGTGTCTTGAAATATAAAAGATACTTCCACTGAGACATCATCTTTGCTGCAAAGTAGTCAAGGTGCATTAGAGCATCGACCTATAATGGGTCATCTTCCTCACCAGTCATATCAAAATAATAGCCCAAATTCACATTCAAGGTTGAGAACACTTCAACTTTTTGTTTCTACGGACAACAATTCAAGTTCGATCTGCATTGAATCGATAACCATTCTTTGTTGTTAGAAACTGTATTTTTTCAAATTAATGATGGAGTAGTTTAGCTTTCATTGCATATGGATAATGTTGGTCTTATTTCTCCATTCCCACTTGAGAATGAAATTTGTTGAAATCTAGTAAACTAAGGAACCAAAACCAGATTGCATGATCATAGCTTTGGTAAGGCCCTGCACAGGAGGGAATTTTTTTTAATGAATCAGAATTTGCTTGAAAGTGTAGAAATTTTAGCTTATCTTTCTATTTCTCAAACTGTGAAGTTTGATATTCGGCAAGGATTTTGTAATTTTCATTAATATTTTAAATATTTTGTCTATTTTATAGAAAAATGCTAGCAAAATAATTTGATGCTATAGACATTTAGGCCAATATTTGTTTTGAATCGGATAATTTTTTGGGATGAATTTGTAAAAGCCAACCAAATGTTGAATACTAACCCTTTCTAATGGAGGGTCAATCTTTGAGTTAGTTAAGGACCTGGTTGTGCCATCCTTATTGAGTTGAGGTGGTCCTTTCAAGCACGTGGTAAGGTCTTAACTCTGTCTTACTACGGGTTTGGTTGTTTATTTCAGATAGCTTTAAAGATCCTACCCTGATGTTACTGGGTTGAACCCTTTTCAGTAGTAGCTCAGGTAGTGAATACCTTTTCAGGACCTTATTAGTTCAATGTGAAGAGGAAGTAAAACTTAAGGTTTTAGGAGAAGTGAGGGTGTATCTTCTATAGTCATTTTCTTGACCTTTCCTCATTTGGGACATGAGTATTTAGACTTTCCCTTTATCTACCATAGAGGCATAGATTTTTTAAAGAAGGAAAGATCATGGTTGACTTAGAAATACTTTGATCCTGAAATTTCACTAAAAGAACATGCTCATATCCTAGGTTAGAAATAACCCAGGAAGCACACTTCTTTGGGTTCAACTAGTTGAAATACTAGCCCAAATTTTGAAAGTGTCATAGGCCACCAATCTAGGCAGTTTCCTTCTATGATTGGATCATTGTTCATAAGCGGTACAAATCATTTTTATAAGTGCACAAATTCCATGTTGCAGTATGGATTCCTATGCAAGGTTGTTTTACAGTCATGATGCAGGTGTATCTGAGGAGAATGAGGGTGAAATTCACTAATTTATTTTGCATACTGCATTGTAGTTATGTAGGATAAATATTGGGAGGGAACATGCATGCCTCTAGCATGCATACATCAGTCCCATCCACTTATAGTTTTATAATTAGTGTGCCATACTTAGCATTCCAATTTTATAATAGATGATTTTCTTCTTTTGGAGTTTGACATCCAAATTTAGAAATAGGGTTTTCAGTGAGCCTTTTTTTAAAGTTAGCCCTAGTGCATGAGCTAGGGAAACTTCAAGTTAAAGGAGGGCACACTTCCCTAGATAGAATGAGGCTGTGGTTTTTCTTTTGGTGCCTACAGGGATGGGCTACTTTTGTCTCCTCCCCTAGCCTTCCATATCTGTAAAGAAGGTGGGGTGCAGGTGAATATTTTTTCAAATTTTGTGAGTGTGAGATTGAATTATGTGCTAGTGACTAGCGGGGTATTTTTTGAGCTTTAGTAGTGTACTGGTTTTCTAGATTTAATGAAAGGTAGGTTGGAGGTTTGAGAGTTTAGCATTTTACTTTATGTGCTATATTTTGAGTATGATGTGTTAAGAATTTAGTTCATTCAAAATTAATAGTTTTGAGAGTCTGAAAAGTTTTACCCTTTAGCTGTCAGGGTTTTCGAAGTGAGAAAACTCCCTACCATGCTCTAAATTTTGTTTTTCATGGTATTAGACAATCTCTAGGTCATTAGGTATAGGAATTCCATTAGGAATGGTACCCAAATATTGGGAAAATTTTGGATCTTCCCTTAGCTCTAATACCCTAAGCTTTCAATTCCTATCTCCTATGACACCATCATCAAGCAACGTTTCATTCTCACAAAGGAAACAACCACAAAGACTTTCTTCTGTCTGCTATCACCACATGGAAAGTTATTAATGAATCATAATTTTCTCAAAATTGTAGAAAGTTTAGCTTATATTTATGTTTCTGAAAGTGTGGAGTATAGATATTCGCCAAGGATTTTGTATATTTCATTAATATTTTAAATATTCTATCTATTTTATAGAAAAATGCTGGAAAAATAATTTGATGCTATAGATAGTTGGGCCAATATTTGTTTTGAATTGGATAATTTTTTGGGATGAATTTGTAAAATCTAGCCAAATGGTGAATATTAACCCCTAAATTTTTCTCAGGGAAGTTAATCCAATAAGTTCATAATTAACCCTTTCTAATGGACTGTCAATCTTTGAGTCAGTTAAGGTCCTCGTTGTGCCAGTCTTATTGAGTTGAGTTGATCCTTTCAAGCAGGTGGTAAGGTCTTAACTCCATCTTACTAGGGGTTTGGTTGTTTATTTAATATGGCTTTGAATATCCTAACCTAATGTTACTAGGTTGAACCCTTTGCAGTTCTAGCTCAGAAAGTCAAGACCTTTTTAGGACCTTATTAGTTCGATGTGAAGAGGAAGTAAAACTTAAGGTTTTAGGAGAAGTGAGGGTGTATCATATATAGTCATTTTCTCAACCTTTCCTCATTTTGGAGATGATTCTTTTGACTCTCCATTTATCTACCATAGACTCGTAGAATTTTGAAAGAATGAAAGATCATGGTTGACTTAGAAATACTTTGAGCCTGCAATTTTACTAGAAGAACATGCCCCTAGGTAAGAAATAATAATTTGAGCATGAAATTTCACTAGAAGAACATGCCCCTAGGTTAGAAATAATACTTTGAGCCTGGAATTTCACTATAAGAAAATGCATTTATCCTAAGTTAGAAATACCCCAGGAAACACACTTCTTTGGGTTCAACTCATTGAAATATTGGTCCAAATTATGAAAGTGTCATGGGCCACCAATCTAGGCAGTTTCCTTCTAATATTGAATCATTGTTCACAAGAGTTAAAAATGATTTTTATAAGTGTGTTAGTGCCTTTCAATTCATGTTAGTCACCGACGATCAAATGTGCTCTTACATAGTTATTTTTAGGGTTTCATGTCAAAAGTTTATATTTTCAAAGAGTTTTTGAATAAAAAAAAATTGTTACTGGTTATGAAGGTCAGTATCCACTATTCCTTTCATTCTCATGGTCAAATAAACTATCTTTTTCAAGACATATCATCATTAGTAGAGTCCCATTCTCATTTTTCTTCATAATCCACTAAATAAGTCATAAATAAATCATGATTAGGTCATCACTAGGTCATTAGGTGTAATTCTAGAAATTGGTCTTTTTACCATTTAAATTCATGTTAAGAGGAATAGTGGAAGTTAGTGTGGTAACAATGTTTTGAAACTTATTTTTATTTCATTTTCTCGAACGAAATATCATCATAAAATCATAAGAAAATAAAGTGTGAAGTCCAAGTGTAAATTGTTTATGGGTCCACTATTATTGTACAAAGGGAAAATCAATTTTTCCATCTATAAAAGCTCACCACTTACTCTCTTTAATTCCTCACTTTCCCATTGTTGCATCGAGAACTCGATTTCATTCCATTAAGGTGATTTTTCCATGCCAAGAAGGGTTACTTGCATCCAAAAACTGATTTCTAGAAATTGTGCTACACAAATGACCTTGCCTCTGTTACGCATTTCCAGTTTGCAGCTCCATCATTTCTCCAAAATTATGGGCCCTCTGCAGCTGCTTGCTCCATCATGGTGACATTATTCTAGAGTTGAAATAGGTTGGTGTTTATATCTTAGGGTTCAAACTCTTTTTATTTCCATTACCTATGCACATTTATCTCATCTCTACTTCCTAGGGTTTTGAAAGTAGTTAGTAAGGTTTTTACCTTCTCTTGTAAAAGTTGTTGTGAAAACTCATACCTAGATGATTCCACACCATCATTTTCCTTAAATACACTTAGCTACACACATCCCATCAAACCCACTCCTAAAATTCATCATTTCTACCTAAACCCTAGACAAACTGCACTCTTTTTTACTGTAGGACTGTGTTATCTTGTTTTGGAAGCCTTTGACTCACACAAATTCAGTAATTATGGTTTACCTAGCTTCCTAAACTCCACCACTACTTCTCAAAAATTTGTCACATCCCTATTCCCCTCATTTTCCCCAAACTCCCTCACAACTCTTGAAAATCCCTTGTTTTCACACAGTCAAAACCCTAATTTTCTATCCAAAGACCTAAGTGCTAAGATGGAGTCCGAAACCTCAGAGTAGAAGAAGAATATAGGAGGACATGTCATTAGAAATGAACCTACATCAAACCATGAGGTCTTATCTTCTCCCTTTATCATGAAATATTTTGAATATGTTGGTTTCCTTAAATTTTGTCAAAAGATTGAAGAATTTAAATATCATGACAAATTGACTAGCGCTTTTTCCACTAAGCTTAAGAGAGACAAAGTGGCCATAGTAGGGTTCCAAATCACTGTTTAAAGCCAGCTTATTTTCACAACTACAGGGATTCCAAACATTAGAGAGAGATGGCTCAAAAGAGAAGACCTTGACCTTCAAAATTAGAAAATGTACCTAAAAGCATAGTATGAGGCACCTCCAACTTATATTTTTCTATTCAGACATTTGTTGGATAAGTACACTCCTTTCATGAAAATCATGATGAGGTATTTTACATGTGAAGGTAGGTTTTCAAGGATTTATAAGTACCACATGAAAATTCTGATGCATTTCACTGGTGTACAAAAAATCAATTTGTCCTATTTCTTGTGCAAAAGTTTGGTCAAAATGGTAGAGAAGGTACAAAAGCAAGGGGAGAATCACTACTCTATTTTGTCTCATCATGGACTAGTGAAAATGCTTGTTTGTCATCAACTAACACAAGAAAATATGTCTTGGGACCATTTTTCCAGTTCAACATTTATTCCATCTTCTTCAAATAGGTCTAATGATAAAAAAATACCTACAGGCTCACCCATGCAACAATGGATTTATTCTTCAAACAGATCAACAAAGAGGAAAGATAGGGTAGAAGGGTATCAGACCTATTCTAGAGGTGATAGGCTTTTGTTTTCTCAACAGATGGTTGAAGGTGCCAAGCCTATAACAGGTAAAGAGACAGTTGCCTCACAATGTGAAGACTCCTCTCATCCAGATACACATGTTTCATCTATGGAGAAAGAACAAGAGGGAAAAAATTAATATCAGAATATCAGGATTAAAGAGGCTGAAATCAAGAAGTTGGAAATCAAATTGATAGAGGCAAATGCTCTAATAATATTCCTACAACAAGATAATATGCAATTGAATGTGAACTAGATGATTCAAAATAAACAAGAAGAAACTTCAAGGAAAGATGATACAAAGGAAGAAGAAGTGGTTTAAATGGAAGTTTCCAAGGGAAAAGGAAAGAACATTGCATCAAGTAGACCTAGGACTAGAGCAACTAAAAGAGCCATTGAGCTAGAAAGAGAGGTTTCTCCACCAAAAGAGCAGATTATGGTAGATTACCTAATCACTAGAAATATCAATGAAGATAAGGTTTATTGGATTGATAAGGTAAATGGACACCTGGAGTAGCTCCTCAAGAAGGAAAATGGGAACAACAACTTGCAAATTCATATGGCTATACATTACTATACCAGAAACAAAGTATCTCAAGTCAAGATCAAGCAGTTGAAGAGGAAACTCAAGGAAAACCTAATTTGTCAAAAAGGAAAGGATAGGATTGAGTTCCATGTTGAGGCCTCACTCATGGAATAAAATATCCTATTTTATCCTCACTCAGCTATTTTGAGGAAATTTGGAGAACATTTTGTCATTTTCAAAATTTTGGATCATTTTTTATCGTTTTAAAAACATAGAAAATTCTATAACTACAGTGCCTTTGCATTACGTTTTCATATTAGAGCTCCAAATAATGAAAAATTTATATTCATAGATATATTTTTCCCTAAGGATCTCAGAAATCCACTTTTGGAAGCTAGTCAAAAAACAAATGAAGAGAAAAAGTCAAAAAAGGGGTGAAAAACACACTTTCTGCCACCATTCTGGAATATGCACTGGACTTATAAAGTAACCTTGGGAGAATAGATTTTTGAAAGCCTTCCGATAATCCATTTCTAAAAATTATAGTTGTTCTGGAAACTAGACACAAAATTCCAGTTGATCATTTTCTTACTTTTTAGGATTGACCTCCATAAGACCTCCAAAAATGTCTTGCAAGTTGGCACTACACTTAGAGCATAACTGCACTACATTTTTTCCGGTAGATGACTTTTTCACTATAAATTTCGCCAGTTTTTTTTTAATGATATAATTTGAATATTTTAATGACTTTGTTATGTAATTATGGAGTTAATAGACATGATAAGTTGTTTTAGTGTTTAATTAAAGCCTCATAAAGGTAGAAAATCTCAATTTCAAGTCTAAAAGCGGAGTTTGTGTTTGACCTTCTTACTTTGTCTAGTTTGTTGAGAGATTCTTGCTAACTATTCCAACACGTAATGATTTGACCCCTGAAGGTGGGGAAATGGTCTTTTTGATTCTATATGTATGTTTTCCCATTTAGAGAGAATGGTTGGACTTTTGTGGAGAGGATTAGTACCTTATGATTTCTTACAAGTAATCAAGGAGTAGTTGCAACTATATTTCAAAAGTACTTGTTCAGTGAGTCTATGGTGTTAATTTCCTTTCAGATCAGCTTCTAATTGATCAAATAATCTATCTTTTCATGCTTTATCTTCTTCATATGGTTTTCCTTGTATTTATATAGAAATAATTCTTAGATTTAAGATCTGTTTATGTGGAAATCATGCTTGTGTTTCTTTTCTTATAAAACTAATGAATTCATGGTTTTACATGCTCATTATGTTCTATTAAACTCTTAGACCTATAATACATTGAAAAAATTTCAATTTCACCATAACACACTAATATCTAGCTCCTCTTTATACTTGTTACAACACACTTGAGGCCTTGACCTAATTACCTACACTAAACCCTAGTCCAACAAACTCAAAACCCTAAATTAACAAATACTCAAAAAAAAACTTGTATATATAGGCTAAAACCTATTTATTTTCAAGTATTCATCAACAAATCCTTATAAAGATGCCTTTGTGGTTTAATTGGGCTAGTTACTGAACTAAAAGTGGTTCGAGTTTACCTTTTTCAATTTCCTCCACAGCCTAGGAAATTGCAGGGGATAACATTTTTGGCGCTATTGCCGGGGAAATGAAAGATCATATCTTCCCTGGGAAAGAACGAAAAGGATCAAATCTGATTTTTAATGGTGAACAATGATCAGACACAAGAAAGGTTATGCATCTTTCACTTGGCGACACCAGTGTCGAAGAATTGAAAGGTTAAAAAATTTCATGGTGACTCCACTATTCAAAAACTAGTAATTTGAAGAACTTCTTAGTGACTTAACTATTTTCAAGATGGATTCAACTACTTGAAGGTAAGCTCCTATGAATCGATCTCATATTATTGGTTTTCCAAACCACATGCCTTGTTTTGATTGATAGACTTATTTTCAAAGTTCAAAGACGAGAAAGGAGAGCATGCTACTCTACACTTGGTCAAATTTCATATGCATGTAGATAGGTTGTAGATTCAGTTTCATGAGGATTTTTTGATGAAAATGTTTATGGATACCCTAGAAGGAAAAGGAAGATCATGGTATGAAGGATTGAACCTAGGAACCTTATATTGTCTTAAATATTTCCATAGAGTGTTCTCTGAGCATTATGGGAAGACTTATTTACAAAGTTCTTGTGATTATTGTGAAGGTTTTATTGCATATCTTAAAATTATTGATGATATCAAATGTATGGATGATGAAGAGATCATTGGAGCCTTCTATAATTTTTCCCTCCAACAGAAATATGAAGAAGCTAATCCCTTTGATACACAAGATCATTCATAGCACACATCAACTCCTTCTTTGCTTGAATATAGAACAAATATTCATCCTAAAAGTGAAGAAGAAATTAGTCCAAGTGAGAATTTTCAGATTGCATGTACATAATACTTAAGTAATGAAACATCTTATGAGAATGATCATCTAATTTTTCAAGGAAATAGTGAACAAGAAGTTTTTTTCCTTGATTCCTATGACATTCAAATTGATATTTTTTTTGTTGAAGCACATGAAGAATGAAATATAATTGAAGTGGTTGTTGCATTTAAAGTTTTCCACGAGCATCCAAAACCTTGTCTTTTGGATGAGATATATGAAGATAGTCATTCATTTGTTTTTTCGGATTGTTCTTTCTCTGATTTTTTATTTCAAGGTCATCTTTGTTAATACCATTATAAGTTTTCTGATGATATGTGTGAACAAGGATCTCTAGAAATTCACCACTCATATGTCTCTCCAGCTCATCCATTTTTTGAAACACTGTTTGAAGGGAAGATTTGCGCAAATCATTATTTTGAATTAGCATGTGTGAAGGTTTCAGACAATGTAATTATGGCAAAGAATAATCATCAAACATTGCAAGCAGTTTATGAAGAAGAGAAAAACGATAAATAAGAGGTTTAGCTAGAGCCTCTTGCACATGATGATGTTCCTCTAGAGTCAAAAAATGAAGAGTGTGTTTTTATTTATTTTAACTTTCAAGATATGGTAATGTTCCAGATTATTAGAGACCCTATTGCCAATTTGTTTCAGCCAATTCAGAAGATGAATTTTCTTGTATTTATGGATCATGAACACATCTTCAGTGGAGACTTAGAGTTTCCTACCTTTTGTTTTTTCTGCTTGCTGGAGGAAAGTACAATCATCATTCAAAAAAGAAGGCATTGCTAGATTGGTTACACTGGAAGGATCATTTCACATGATTGTGTATATATCTTCAGCAGGTGGGCAGTTATCATCACGATTTGAAGCCCTAAAATATCGATCATTTGTTTCCATAAGTTGTTGGGTTGTGATATATTCTTTCCATGTAGTTAACAGGGGGTTTGAAGGGCACCCGTAACCCCACTTTATGGGGTCCGGGGTAGCTCCCTAGAAACTTTTGGTTTTGGACCCTATGTTAGGTTGGGCAGACCCACCTATGGTCTGTGCATGATTTTCACACATGTTTGTTGGACGCGATGATTTTTTGGTCCATGGTATTGGACACGATGGTTTTCGATCCATGGTATTGGACGCGATGGTTTTTGTTACATGGTATTTGATGCTTTGGCATGCATAAATATGTATTGTAACATTGAAAGGAACAATAATGAAAAATCAAGCTGGTAGTCCCGGTTTTGGGATCCAGTGGGAAAATCTTTGTGTATATGTGTTTTATGTGTTATGCTCTTGCATTATTTATTTTTTTTGTGTTTTAGAATTCTTATGCAGGTAATTTATGTACAGGTTTAAAACCTACATAAGTAATTTCACTCAGTATGTTTTTTAGAGTCAAGACAGTTCAGTAAATTCGATTGGTCAGTAAATTTTCAGTTTGAGTCTAGTCTTTGGAATTTTGACTCCATTTCCAAATGAATAAGTCTACCTGGTCTACAATGTTATTGACATCTCCAAGGATTTTCCATCCCCAGCTGGAGTGAATGTTAGTGCCTGTCAAGTCATGTCAGTCATTGATGATCAAATGTGCTCTTACATAGTTATTTTTAGGGTTTCATGTCAAATTTTTATAGTTTCAAAAACCTTTTCAATAAAAAATTTGGTCACCGGTTATGAAGGTTAGTATCCATTATTCCTTTCAGTCACATGGTCAGAGACACTATCATGGTCAAGACATATCATCGTTAGTAGAGTCCCATTCTCATTTTTGTTCATAATCCACCAAATAACTCATTAATAAATCATCATCAGGTCACCACTCAGTCATTAGGTGTAATTATGAAAAATGGTATTTTAACCATTTAAATTCATGTTAAGAGGAATAGTGAAAGTTAGTATGGTAAATAAGGTCTGAAGTTATGTTTTTATTTCATTTTTTCAAATGAAATATCATCATAAAATCATAAAAAATAAAGTGTCAAGTCCAAGTGTAAGTTGTTGGTGGGTCCACTATTATTATACAGAGGGAAAATTGATTTTTCCATCTATAAAAGCTCACCACTCACTCTTTTTCATTCCTCACTTGCCCATTGTTGCATCTAATACTCCATTTAATTCCATTAACATGATTGTGCCATGCAAAGAATGGTTACTTGCATCCAAAAATTGATTTCTGGAAACTATGTTATGCAAATGACCCTGCCTCTACTACGCATTTCCAGTTTGCAACTCCATCATTTCTCCAAAAGTGTGGGCCCTCTGAAGATGCTTGCTCCATCATGTTGAAATTATTATATAGTTGAAACAGGTTGGTGTTTATATGTTAGGGTTCAAACTATTTTTATTTCCATTACCTATGGTCATTTATCTCATCTCTACTTCCTAGGATTTTGAAAGCAGTTAGCAAGGTTTTCACCTTCTCTTTTAAAATTCGTTGCTAAAACTCATACCTACATGCTTCCACACAATAATATACCTTAAATATACTTACCTAAACACCTCCCTTCAAACCCACTCCCAAAATTCATCATTTCTACCCAAATCCTAGACAAATTGCACTCTTTTTTACTGTAGGACTGTGTTTTCTTGTTTTGGAAGCCTTCCACTCACCCAAATTTGGCAATTCCGGTTTCACTAGCTTCCTAATCTCCCCCACTACTCCAAATTGTCTCAAAATTTTCTCACATCCCTATCCCCCTCATCTTACCCAAACTCCCTCGCAATGCTTGAAAATCCCCTGTTTTCACACAATCAAAACCCTAATTTGCTATCCAAAGACCTAAGTGCTAAGATGGAGTTTGAAGCCCCATAGTAGAAGAAGCATAGAGGAGGACATGTCATTATACATGAACCTACATCAACCCATGAGGTCTTATCTTGTCCCTTTATCATGAAATATTTTGAAGCCTCAAATTTTGTTATAAGGTTGAAGAATTTAAATATCATGACCAATTGACTAGTGCTTTTGCCACTAAGCTTAAAAGAGAAAAAGTGACCATAGCAGGGTTCCAAATCACTATTTGAAGTAAAATTATTTCCACAGCTACAGGGATTCCATACACTGGAGAGATATGGTTCAAAAGAGAAGACCTTAAACTTCAAAATTACAAAATGTACCTAAAAGCACAGTACTAGAAAA